>FASU01021853.1:260-11525 GCA_001486225.1 Heliconius pardalinus sergestus
GAAATCAATATTTTAAACAAACAGTTCAGAAATGTCAAGTTTAAGTTGATATTGTTATTTACTATTAAAATGACTATTTTATACTTCTTGAGAAGAATATTTAGTAAGTAGCTTTATAATTTTCTTTAAAATTAAATATAATTGAGAACACGGTATTCATTTTGATTTCATAACTATACAAATAGGTACATAATATATATTATAAAACAGTATCTTATTTTAATTACAATTAAGAATATAGATAGCTTCTAGCGATCTATGGCATCTAGAATACGATATATTAAATTACGTAGACTTTAGAATAGACACGAAAGTATTTTATTTATAGTAAACACCGATTCCACGAACGAAACACTCATAGGCCGTGAATGTTACATACAATAAGCCTACTTGTGCATGTATTTCTTTTGAAATATTATTTTAATACATGTATTGAATATTATGCATTTTTCCATATATTATTATTATAATAATAACCTAGCGCTGAAAAGCGCAAATTAATATTGAAATAACTTTTGTAGATTCGCATGAAATGCCTAGAGTTAAACACCCTGTATTATCCAAAACGCGTGTAACTTAATAGGTAGGAGCCATACAAATAAATTTAAGTGCTATTTTAAATTCGTAACAGGATTTAACAAAATAAATTAATAATTGCACAATAATAAATAATAAATAAAAAGATAGTAAAGCTTACGGTATTATTGCACATGGGTAAAGAATGAAATCTTTGGCATGGTTTATCTATAACAATAGTAAAATTGTGATAATATTTAAAGAAACATAGTATACATCAAAATTATAGTAGTCCTAAGTGATTCTTTTTTCGTAGTGCTTTTGTTCGCTTTTGTAACTCTGATTTAACAAACATGATAAGAAAGAGCATGCTCAGGCAATATAACATAAAAATAACAGTGCTAATATTTCTATTAACATTAAACAAAAATGCCTTCATTTCCAATATTTACAAGTTGAAAATGACAAAACTACGCATATATAAATTCGATATCGAAAAACACTACTAAGTCGCAAGTAGCGCCATACAACTACAAAATAATTTATTATAAAATAAAATATATATTTAATAGGTGAATAAGTTATAGCTAAGCTTTGATGAAACGAGAAAATTGAATAATTCTGAATATAGATTAAAAAAGAAAAATAATGTTTAAATTATTAATCAATGTATATTATAATGTCACAACTTACTAAGTTTTCATAGTATTATAATATAGGAGAACCTGTTCAGCTCAAATATTTTCTTTTTTAATCTATTTTCTAAGTTTAAGAGTTTAAAATGATCAATTCATTTGCATCACTATAATTAATATTTTAGTATTTATATTTATAACTGTTATTAAAATAACTTATTCACCGTAAAGTGGACATTCCTTACCTCTAACTCGTGTTACAAGTAAACGTGACAATATTTACATCATTCTCTATGGTTTTTACATAAATAGGTATAATATAATGTTTTATAATTTGTGGTTAATAGACAATTATATCTTGATCACAATTTGTACTGAAACATGGCTTCGAGGGATTATTTTCTACCATCAATAATTTGCAAGGTTTCATATTAACTGCCATTTGAGTCTAATATATTCTTACTTAACTACAATGGATCAATTCTGAATATAGTAATTATTATATTTTTAGAGAGTTGTAAAGTATCATTTAATTTATGAAGAGGAATGCAACTTTTAATTTTTCTATTATTATTAAACAATGCAATTTCGTAAAATTTTATATGATCGTTCTGATAGTAAATGTAATATTCCATCAAAGCCAATTCAGTATCTGAACCGTGACTAACTACTGTTTTGGTGTTAATCCTTTCGCCGGCCTGGACGGACCTATGTCCTCAGGAACCCTAACCTAACTTATTATTATTTTCTTGTTATTCTAATATACCAATATAAGACTTATTAATAAATCTGTCAAGTTACATATGAAAATTAATTCCGTTTGCATCGACTTTGTATATACATATTGTATCGTCGTTATTTTTATCTAATTCATTTACTTATAGGAATATTATATTATGTACATTTATAAATGTTTCTACTTTAATTTCAATATTGACTCTGTCATTCTCAGAGACATAGATATTTAGCTTTTCAATGTCTATTTTTATTATAATTATTAAATATAAAATGTCTTTACCATTCAAATTTCTCAAGGTTATGAGAATTCCATGAATCCTTAGTAACTTACAATTTTCAGTCCTATCTAGCTTATAGAAAAAACGTACAGATATTTCGACTAGGTACTTAAGACTTCATCATATCACGCTCTATAAAATACAGTCTGTATTTTCTTTTTTTTTATTTCATATTAATATTATGCTATTAAGAAAACGGTTAATTCCTAAAAGGACAAAATATATAATTACCTCACTTGTTTATATAATATTATTATTTTCATAAATGCCTCTATTAATAATAAAATAAATTCAAATCCAATACGTTACTATTTTGGTATAACTTGAGGTAACTGTAATTAAGTAGCAAAATAATAACTAAATCATTTCACAAATTATTTGGTAGGCACAATGGCATATTCTGAAAGACATACATGAATACATGAGCAAGAAGAAGAAATAATAGATTAAATGTGCGCTTCGTTTTCTAAACATTTGTGGAAAAGTAGTGATTTGTTGAAGAATGAAAATTAGATATATTTTTATATATAAGTACTGAGAGCTTGTCTGAAATCATGAAGTGCAGCTAATAGTTGGGGTGCAGTAGGACGCGCTGGCGGCGATGTAGTCCAACACCAAGACATAAGACCGTACCTGGTGGAATAATATTTATTACCAACATTTTTTTTAGTTTCACGCTGCCATATTGCAGGATATGCATAGGGAACCTAGTGGTAGGCCACGCCTTTCCGTCATGTTCGCCTATATTTTGACAATGCCTCTAATAATAATTTAAAACTAAATTTCATTAAACAATAGGCTTTAATTTTTGGAACAAACACAAAGTCTAAATTATTTTTTTAATAAAGCACTATGTTTCATGTGAATGATAGCTATGATAGTTGGTATGCTTACAATTCATCAGGACAATTGTGCGGTTGAGAAGGTCTGTAACCTCCGTTGAGGAAGGCCCCAACGTCTGCTGCATCCAGTTCCGCAAGGGGCGACGCCCCTAATGTCGCTAGCTCCCAAAGTGTTATACCTAATGACCACTGTCATAAAATATTATTAGAATCACAGTTTCATCAAGTTTTAGAAAACACATGAATTCTTAAAGAAGTAATAAATAAAAAAATAGACTATAGTTACCACATCGGTCGCAGTTGTGTATTGGTTCTGTAACAGCGACTCTGGCGCCATCCACTTCACCGGCCTGTTTTCGTTGTCACCTAGGCAGTGGTAGTCGTCCGGGAATAGATCTCGAGATAACCCGTTGTCTGACACTTTCAGTCTCAATTTCTCATCCACTCTGTTATGTAGAAAAGAAATTGGGAATAGATTATTAATATTGAAGTCAGTCGTGGTGCAGGGGAACAAGCGCGGCGTTGACTTTCGCCACTCAACACTCAATTACTCCAGAAAAGTGGGGAGTGGATATCCCTGAATGGGAATGGAACGTCTTAACGATAGATTCGGGTTCCCTCTGCTTACCCTGCTATGTGCAGGATAAAGTGTAAAATTGTAAGGTTCGACGTGAGTGATAGGGCAAACGTGTTCATAATTATCAGTACCGCTCTATAAACTTGTATGGGTTGGCAGTGCTGCAAATAATGATCTTAATGGACACATGTGCAAACCAATCAATACTAACATTGACTACCATAAGTTGCATTGCCGTTAGATTTTAGTAGCTTTAGCTACAAAAGATATTTGGTATATACACAAGAAACTATTTATAGCTCAGACTCTATCAATTATTAAATAATATTATTTTTTATCAGTAGTTTACCCACCTTAATCTATTTCTGTCTACATAAAGATTTTTCTTTTAGTAACTAATTCATTGGAACATAACTCAAACTCAGAAGAAAACATTAAAAATTAATCTAAATTAATTACTTACACGCAATTCCTAGCAGCAATATCAGCGTGCACCAACCGTTGTACATGTAAGTACGCCAAACCGCAAGCAGCTTGCGCGCCTAAATCCACCAGCTCCCTTGTCGCCGGGGTCGCCTGGTGTCCGAGACGACATGATGTTAAGTATCTATTGGGAAATATATAGTAAGTTAAGTTAAGTTGAAAAATTATCTACATAATATCTTTGTTAAAAAGAGTGTCTGGACACTAGGCGTCGCGTCACTTAGTTTCGCTTCTCAACACAGTGTTTTAAAAATTGTGCGAAAAGTGTGAAACGGAATGTCTCACTACTAAGTTTCGTACCATATAATGTACATCATAGATCGTAAAACTTTAAGAACATATTTTTTAAATAGCAATAAAATCCATAGCTTTCGAATTTTCAATTAGTATTTTTTTATACATTAAATCATATTATGTATGTACTTGTAAATTAAAAAACTAAATTCCTTTAATACTAGTTCGGGGTTGCTAACAGTTTTCGAAAGGTGTTAAACGTCAGAAGTCAAAACAATGATATGAATGACGCGTCGAGTCAGCATGTGTGAGTAGACACGTCTATCCGCCTTCGCGTCGTTTTAACGTTTCATGTCGCTGGTACTTTTGATATATCCCTGGCGTTTACAATTTGTTTGATTTTTGTATGGGAAAATTTAAAGTTAAAATTTTAGCTGATATTTATTTTTAACGCAACATATTAAAAACGCAATGACATAATAACTAGGCGTAGTGTTAAAATACTCCGTTTGGGGAACGGATGACTTTCCACTGTAGGTTGCTAATACCAGGATAGACTCTTGATAGTGGGAAGCTAAAATTAATTAGTTTATCAATATTTTATTTCGTAAGGAAAGTTTATGATCTTACAAATAGTTAAATAGTGTTAAAAATAGATAAAATACAAATATATTATTAACTTTATGAGAATATAATATACCAGTCTAAAAAATCGTTTATATTTTAAACTAGTAAGTACTAGTAATATATACTGCGAGTTTAAGCACATCCAAATGCTAAATAAAATGACAATTACATTTGGAAATGTTCAAAATCTAGTTTATAATGAATTTGTTTGGGACGAGCACCGACCGCAGCGACCGCCACCGAATAATTGATTGTACCCAATTACATTTAGCTGCTATTTTATTGTATCCTAATATGATAAGCATATTTTTAATACGTATAATTACTAAATTATTTAAGTCATAATTATAGCCTACCATTATTTTCTTCTGTTCATTTTATGAGTTATTGAGAATCAAAAGTTTGTACTAGTAACATACTTTTACGCAGTCTCAGAATTTAGTTATGATTTCTAGAAATACTAGCGGACAAAATAAGTAAAAGCGAAGAGTATTATGAGTTTTCAAAGTGTCACGCAACTTGCCAATAATAAAAATTCAAAAATAAAAATTCATAAAACATTTTGTTTAAAATATTATATTTAATATTACCAGTAAAAATATATATACTTAACAGTAAAAATATTACCAGTTTAAGCCAATATAATACCGGTAATAAAAATACTTACTACAATCGATATTATAATTATGTACCTTTTTAAATTAGACGAATGCGATACGCAGCAATATACTAGCAGTGGTTTCCTTGCTTCCTCAGCGCAGGCCGCCATCGGCGCCAGTACATTACCATGCACTAATCCACACAGTCTTAGCCCTTCTGCGACTAGCAAAGCTGCTTGCATCGCTGATGCAGCTTCTAAACATAGTAATTATAAGATAATTAAGTATAATATATAGTTACATATATATTTAGAAATAATAATAGTACTAATAACTAAGGGCACATACGGGTTGAGTTCTGCCAACAACGCAATGCATCCAGAATTCGTCAGAAAGTGGGGAACGGAAAGTCTTAACACTTGGTTCTCTCTGTCCACCTAGCTATTCTACTGAAAAAGTAATAAAATACTATATTTTACCTGAAACAGTTTTCACTAAAACCTCTTCATACGTATCTCCTCGCTTGAAGACGCCTTTGTAAACTCTCCCAAAAGTGCCCTCGTGTACTAATATTTCAAGACGAATGTTCGACCTCGGCGTGGTCAGATATCGTAGCTGCTCCGCTGGGTCCGTTATGCGGTCTTTTGTCACTGTTTGCTGTTGAAAAATGTATATTGAACATATCTAATATATTTATTATTCAATGCATACACTGCCATGAAATTGACCTCGGTGCATGGTGCATTTACAAAAAGTACATATACCTAATAATTTTTATGGTTTAATTTGTAGACAAAGTAAATAAAACTACAATTAATTCGTTTTACATTAATATTTATGCTTTTAGCTTCACGCTGTATGTATGCTGCATCTAGCAAGGTAGGCAGATAAAACCTGCAAACCTAGTTTTAAAATACTTTGTTCCCAATAAGACACTTCCAACCCTCGACCCTGCTCTACGGCGTCACGGCCCTTTTGAAATAGAGTTAGACTTAATAGATGTATATGTCACATTACATTTCTACTGAGCACAGTTCCTCAAGGCGATTTAACCGAAGGCGGTGTAAAAGAGGAATTCTTAATAACGATTTTCACCTTCGTTAGCGCCTCGCCTCTAGGACACTAATTCATATTTCCTAAAGATCCAACGTCTCGTCGCGATGAAATTCGCGAACAAAGGGGGCTGCAAATTAAAAATGCCGTTCCTTGCCAAGGCTTATAATCACTTTTGATTATGATATCGATGATCTAGAAGTGACATGGAACATTTGCCCAACGTACAAAATTGATTGTAATATTTTTTTTTATAATTTATATTAATTATTTCCAGAATATATAAAATGAAACATTTATTTTTCAAATAAATATTATTTTTTTTTAAGGAAAAATAACTTTTGACGAAGGAGTAGCATAATAAGTTAATGTAAGTATAATAAATGTATACTAGTTTTTATTTATTTTTAACTTTAATTTTTAGTGGAAATCGAACCCACAACCTACGTGTTTACAGTCTGTTCACATTGACACTGTAATATTTTTTACAGAATAGATTTCTAATTCTATCTGAAAGAAATTAAAAGAAATATCAAAAACTCAAGGCACCTAACACTCAGTTCCCAAGTAACAGTAAGCTATTAAGGAACAAAGCTAGTACTCGTGTATCGTCTAACAATACCAGCGTTTGGCAACCGCAAAAGGCTCATGGACTTCAGTCGACTCGTTTGTGGCTTGTATTTAGTTAGATAACGGAGGCACCTCGTTCAGGCACAAAGCCAAAGTCTTGGGCATTAATTAATTTGAACGGCACCGATCTAGGTACCTAGCAGGGACCTTGAGTGTACTCTCTTTCTCTCTCTCTTTTTATTTTATGGACCTATAATATAAATATTAATATATTATTTATATAGACACAAAAAATATTGAGTATCTATCTTCACAAAATTTACCATTTTGAAGGGTTTTTTTATTAATATTCTTTTCTTCTACTTTGATCTTAAATTATAAATTTCTCTTTTTCTCTAAAGTTTTATAATTTTTAATTTTGAATTGGAAGCCTTATCCAGACGAAGTTTGAAAACTTGGAGGCCAAGGAGATCAGTAATTGCGTTACGTTTGTATCACCTGAAGGGTGCAGCACGTTTAAATTGGATCCTTAATGAGTTAAAGGGCCCATTTTATGAGCAGTTCAACCAATCTAAAAAAGGTGAAAAAGTTTAAAACCAGCTCTTATTTTCATAAAGGAGACAATCATTGCAGGAACTTTCTTAAAACAAGTTTGTCCTCAATAAAATGTTTTGCAAAAATCCCCTTAAAAATATTCAGCCGAAAAAATTTTGTGTTCTTATACAAGCTTATTATTATAAAAAAATCGTTCATTTTAGAACGAAAATATTAAAACTACAGAAACATTTTACTATAAAACGATTAATAAACATACAATTATAATTTGTAAGGCGATTTAACAATTATTTCTCATAATATAACTGACACCCAGTCGTAATTTAAAGCTAATTTATTAAAGGTGAAGTCGTAATTTTGTACTTTCGTGGTCGTAAGTACATAAGTAGAGGTTGTATTAGGGAGATTTATTGTTTGTAGGTTAATGCCGAAAATTGGGTCAGTGGTTAACAAAGGAAAAATAAAAGACGTTAAGAGGATAACATCCTAAATATCATATGCGGAAACACATATTGTTATAAGAGAAACTATATTTGGAATAACAAAAGTACGAGTAATATGAAAAATCTCAAAATTAAAGTTACGTTGACAGAAAAAAGTTTTTTTTTGTGAAATTATCACAGAGGAAATAGAGAACGGAGTGCATTAACAGTAGGTTCTCAGGTTCCATATCCCTACACTACTCTGCTATGAGCGGTATACAGCATGATATAAAAAATAATAGTGCTATAAATGTAAACATTAGTACAATTTGTATATTATTTACCTACCACGCCAAGTTAATATAAATGTCAAAGGCAATTGTTCATTAAAACAGAGAGTGGAGTGATGTCCTGGTCATAACATGTACGAAGGACTTTAACATTTTAATACCAACTTCTCCACTTCATCTGAAAAATCTTTTTTAGTTCTTTAAGTCCATACAAAATACTATATTATTATAATAATATATTTTTTAACTTACTTGTGAAACATGCGTGAGGTTAGATGCAGCGTAATAAGAAACGCGGGACTCAGGCTTAGCGTAGATGTGCTCGCCGATGTGCGTAGTCGCGTAGGGAGAGGGTGACCTACGACTACCTGTGTAAAAACAAGAAATCTTTAAATAATAAGATTTTATATAATTTTTTTGACAATGTACTCATAATGTCTTTGGTTTTCCTTTTCTTATACATTTTGTAAATACGTCGGTTTGCAAGCACTAACATTTTTGAGACATTGCATGCCTTAGCCTCATTAATCTAGTGAAATGAAAATACAACTAGCGGAGACCAAACCTACAAGCATCGCGTGTATAGTCAACCACTATACCACGGTGGCTATTAGATATTTTTTAATATATTTTTCAAACCTCATGTTAAGATAGTTGTTCCCGCACACCACTCGTTTTTCAAGAAAATGTTCAATATTGGAATATAACGTCACGCTTTGTCGTGATATCAAAGCCAGGTAATGAACATAATTCATTTCCCTTAGTGGAAATCGAACCAACAACTGTCGTGCTTACAAATCAGATATACATATAAAAAACTTACCAAAGGGAAATTTATGTAGGCTCGCTATAGTAGCGTAAGATCCCGTCGAGCTCGGCGGTCGACCGAGCGTGTCCAAACGTAGCAATACATTCTGGTGACTGCCATATGCTGCTGTCGTATACGATGTACTGGAACGATTTATATTGTTAATATGGATAATTATGAGTTTTTATATAATATGATAACAAGGACATAAGCGTGTTTAGGTTGTGGGTTCGATTTCCACTCGAGGAAATTAAATATGTAATAAATTCTTTTTTCGCTCTGGTGTCGAGGTAAATCTCGGCATTGAAAGTCTTAACACAAGGTTCCCTCTGCCTATCCAGCTTGATGCGGTATATAGCGCGAAACTAAAAAAAATAAAAAATAAAACATAAAAAACCAGGGTAAGCAGAAGGAACCTAGTGTTAAGGCACTCCGTTCCCCATTTTCCGACAAATTCTTTAGGCATTGCGTGTTGAGTGGCGGAATCCAACGCTGCGCTTTACCTCGACAACAGAGCGAAACAGAGAGAAAATATTAGTAAATAAATTAAACATTTTATTTTTAAATAAACAATTTACATTTCATTAAACTAAAAAGGGAAAAACTCACGAGACTATAAGTACCATTGCTACTATTCTACTTTTAATGCTCATTTTCATATTCTGTACGCAATTACGATGTTTTACGCTGTAAAAACAATTTAGGACGTAATGAGGGCTCTACGTACAGCTTGTTGTTTGTAATGTGGAATATTCATAATATTTAAATGCATTTCTTTAATTTCACATATTATTAACAGCATATAGCGAGATCATAAGCCTAGAAAATATATAAGCAGAGAAAAAGCTGAGAGTTGTTCTCCACTGTTGGGCGAACTCTGAGTGAATTGTGTGTTGAGTGGCGGAATTCAACGCCGAGCCCCGAGCACCTTCTACGACCAGAGTGAAGAAATGAAAATATTAAATTCGAGTGGGAATGGAATCCACAACCTGTCGCGCCACACGGGTTCCCCTGCACCACAATCGGTACCTTACTTTTGCTTTTCCTTTACTTCCCAATATTACAATAATAAGAAGCTACAAAGTTAAATTTAGCACGGCACTGAAACATCGCAAAAAGGCAAACAAAACCGCTGATAGGAAAATGAAAGCGATACGCGAAACCTTTCAAGGTGGCGATACAATTTCAAATCCAGACTGGCTTGAGGTTTGCCGCTAGGTATCTACTCATACGAACATACATACATAAATGTATAGAGAAAGTAACGTCTGTAAAGTTTTAGCTAAAGTATTTTTTTAATCGTATGTTTTGTAAGACGTTACCTTATCACATTGGCTGAGTACCTTAGTGCAGAAATGAATTATTTTAATTTTCCTTGCTCTAATAAAAACCACTCAACACGCAGTATCTCCAAAATTGGGTGAAAAGTTAAGTACAAAATATCTTAACACTAGGTTATACATACCTACCCTGCTATGCGGGATTATTTCATTAAAAATTAATTAATTTTATCTACAAACAGATTGTGAGTACAATTTTCATTAAAACCATTATCTTATCTCCATACTCTTGAAGGTAACTCCTGAAACCATTTTTCATTTCAGCACTAAAGCAATTAAACGTCACCACATAATTTATTATCGGTGCTATCATCCATCAGTACGCCTTTGGGAACACCAATATGTTAAGAACATCGTTTGATTTAGTACTATTTTATAGAGTTCTTCTTATTTATTTATACACTTTTATATAGGGAATAGATGGAATGGTTTTGAAAATGTTGTTTCTTAGTTCTACGCTACTGTATTTACTCCAATGGGAATCGAATCTATGACTACAGTACAGTAGTGATATTTATCGTATACAGTTGTCCAGCTCCACTACTATATCTTTTAACTTTTATTCAAACTTTTGTTGAATGTATGAATGAATGAGGACAGACGTGATGCAGGGGCACAAAGTGTGTTAAGTGTGTAAACGCGACAGGTTGGGATTCGATCCCTAGTCGAAAAAATAAATATTTAATTTCTTCGCTCTG
>FASU01021855.1:0-13400 GCA_001486225.1 Heliconius pardalinus sergestus
GCGTGTTGAGTGACAGAACTCACCGCCACGCTAATTGTAGAATAAAAATATCTAATATATGTAGGTAGCTACGAAATATTTAATTTCCATTTAATATCCACTATAATAAAGCTTCAAATATCTATATACAATGACGTTGCAAGCTTAGCTTAGTGGAAAGTTTAACATTTCAACGATCCCGGTGCCCGGGATTAATAGACACTTACGTAACTTCGTCCTATAAATGTAGGTGTAACTGAATAAACAGCGGAAATCGTCGTTTTAATATTGGAAACAAGATATTACAATATTATCATATTGAGATTATTTGTATTTTCGTATTGGGCAGTGAAAAGCTAGGGTCAAAACACTCTCCGCCCCATTCCGTGACACTTTCCACCAATTTTTCCGTACGTTTGCGCTGAGTGGTGGAACTCCACTAGCTTTAACTTGTCACCATAGTGAGTAAAAGAAGATGTTAGAAATAATTTCATCCTCCCAGTGGAAGAGAACTCACATATGTTGCGCTTACAGTCAGACGTTATACCACTGTGCTACGACGGCCTTATTTAACATAGTTCCAAGACAAATTGTCTTGAAAATAATTAATTCAGCGTGAATATTTTCTTTATTTTATAAAATTTATGATTTTTAAAAGATTTTATGATTGAATAATGTTTAAAAAACAATAATATAATAGACAAAGTGAAGACAAGCGTGATTAGTTGGTTGGAACATGTCGCGAGAAAGAGCGACGAAAGATGGTGTCTTAACACTAGAAATTCACAAGAAGATTGTTTTATTTAGATATCTTTAATATTCTTATTGTCAGAAAAGGTAGTGATAAAAATAAATTTTTGAAAATAACTACTGTATTTCTAATAACACGATCTAAATTAACTCTGATATGTATCTAAAAGTTTTGTGAGACGTCTTACAAAATGTAACTCAATTAATAAAATAAAAAAATTATATAAATAATTAAACTGTATTTAACCAAATAACTTAATAAATGTATTATTGCCGATAAATTCAATTACATGAACTTTAGTAATTTTATTCACAACTGAATAAGTCGTAAATATACGAGTAAACAGATTTTAACAGCTATTATGGTATGATATTCGTGAAAAGTATGTTTAAACAACATATTTACATTTACAATGAAAATAAATTCAAATGATATTGAAGTGGTTTTCTAGGATATAAGCTGTTACATTGAAACTGTAATACGACGCAGGAGTCTATCATAATATCTATTACTACAACGGTTGTGGGTTTGATTCCCATTCTAGGGAATGAATTTTCATTTCTTCGCTCTGGTAAGAAGACAAAGCGGAAATTGGGGAACGGAGTGTCCTACACTATGTTTCCTCTTTTCACCCTGCTGTATGCTGGATTCAGCATGAAGCTAAACCAAAAATAACATGACAACTGCACAAATAGTAGACATTTTGAATGTTATTTCCAAACCCTACCATCTTTTAAATCTTTATTGACTGTTTGTTCTATTGTATTTTGTTGGGTCGACTTTTTATTTCGGTGTTTTTCTCTTTCACAAAAGAATTAACTTGAACTGCTTCGCCGATAGAGTTTGTGAAGTCGACATTCTTTAAAGTGAATACACAAACAAATTGAGAATGTTTTAAGATGTTTAAAGATTTAGTTGGAATTTGTGGAATGTTAGTATTATTTTGTTTAATAGAATTATTTTTTTATAAGTAAAATTGAGGCTTTTTAAGCTTCTTACATAATTTTTTTTTTCTATAATTATCTTACAAAACAAATTTTTTTCTTTTTGAATTTTCACGTTGTATCTCGCATGTATAAGAGTAGACAGTGTACAGTACAGGTCTTCTGGTGTTAAGAGACTCTATTCTCCATTATAATAATTTAAATTAAATATTAGAATTATAAGATACTCAGTGAAAAAATTGTATACAATAGGTGTTAAATCATGTCCATTTTAACGTGTTACGTAGCGGAATAATATGTTTTGAAATAAAACAAAACCAGAGTGATTACTTATACAAATATCATATTTCAAATATAAAAACAAACTTAATAGTATGTTAGCAAAGTATCAAAAATCATGTCGTAACTTAGACGATAGTTAAACAACTTTAGTGACACTTAAAACTCTGTCGACTCCACACCTACGGAACTTTCATGAACTAATATAAAAATTTCTCAACCTAAGTCATAAGTAAGTCTTATGTGAATTTAAAAATGTGGAACTAACACCGACTGAAGTACCAATAATCTGGTGTTAGCAACGGTAGCAACCAGTTCGGACCGATTTTAACCGGCTTTATCCGCTTCTAACCGGATTTTTCCAGTTTTACGGACGAGAACATGCCGCGTTTTTGATTCAACGCGTTGTGTTTGTGACGCTTACATCGCTAGTGCTTTAAAAGATTTATGGAACTTTTTATTGGATGTAAGGATTTTAGTGTAGAAATCTCGAGAATATTTTGAAATACTCTTTATATTGCACTTTTATGAAGAAAATTCAATTTAGATATTTTTTTGTACAATTAGGTCTACGTGAAATTTAATTTTATACTATAGTCGCGATGTAGATAGATAAGAATGTTTGTAAATAAACTTCTGCACACATAAGCGCCATGAGTTATTCTAAGGACGAAGACTTTTAATTAATCATTTTTCAGCGAAACGAATCTATATCAATAATAATGTAATGATTTATTTACTATCTTCATATTGTACTATACTTCGCCTATACTTCGTTCACCAGGTTCTGTCCAATTTTTAAAACATTACGTGTTGAGTGTTGGGATTTAACGTCTTACTTTGTGTTATCAAAACGTGGAAACTCAAATAATTGCCCCCGAGTGGGGATTGAACCCGCAACCGTTGCTTTAACAGTTAAACGCTATTAAAATGTGCCTCCACTGCATATACCCCTACACACAGATAGACAACTTTTTTTAGCTCACTAAATTTACTCGACAAGAGAGCACAGCAGAAAAAGAATATTAAATATTAAATGCAAGCTGTGAACGTGCAAATTGGCAAAAAATATCAGAAAATACATCTTCTAAAAGGGAACCAACTGTCAAGAACGGAAAACACTAATGAAAAGAAATAAGCTTATTTCATATTTTCCTTTTGCATACCTTACCTTGTATATATTTCTATGATGGCATCGGAATATTTGTGTTCAACGTAAGAAAGTAGAGTCGATAATATTAAAGCAATCACGAATTCTGTCTGTCTAGGACTCTAGGTAGTCTAAGTGAAAAATTCTCAAATGGAAAAATTCTTTAGGAATATAAGAAATATGTTATTTCTTTATTTTACAGAGCTCACTTGTTCTTGTTTTGATATTTTCATAAATACTCAGAGAATTTTGCAATCGTTTTATACGATGTACAGGCTGGGCTAAAAATGTTTTTAAATTTGATATTTTATTGATATCATTTTTAAAAAAAGTCCCGCTGGGTTTCTTGCGCTGGTTCTTCTCAAGCCTGAGGCATTAACTTTAGTGAACTAGTGGTAAATTTTTTGACGTTCAAAACATTAAGCATGTAAATTTTTACTTTGAATAAAATTGTATGACTTTGATCAATACCATTTTAAACTTTAATCTCCATTTATAATATCTAACCGAGATGTGACTCATATTTTACAAGAACAGACACACATATTTGTTGAAAAACTAAGAAACTATAGCACATTCTATATAATTGTTCAAAAAACTCAGCTGTGACACGAAGATCTAAAGGGCAAACTGGTAATAAGATCACTCAGCTATCCCTTGAGTCACTCTAATTCAATAACCTACATTAGATTTGCGCGTTAAATCTGGTAAAACAAATTTCTAATATTTATCGAGAAATGGTAGTTATTTGCACTGTAACGGATTGTCCCATCAGCTACTAAAGGACAAGAGCGTCCAATATTTCAAGGGCTTTCTATTTAATTGTATTTGGGCATAGGATTGAAGGAAAACATTCTTGAGACCTAGAAGATTTTTGCGAAGATAAATTCATATGATATTGAAAGGGTTTTTCATGATATAAGATTGTTTGAACTATTGTTTTGGTTATTTTTGTTTATTTGTGTAGGTATATACCAGGGAAGTAAGTGGAAGATAATGTGAATGATTAATAATATCAACTATGATTAATAATATCAATAAACTACGCTACTAAAAATAGAAGGCTTAATTTGAATTTTAACAATCTTTACTTTATAAGCTAGCTTTTGATATCAAAATAATATGTAAATTGTTATCTTGATATTAATAGTTTTTTTTCGCTTTGCGTCGTATTCAGCATGTAGCAGGTTACGCAGGTACGTACGAACGTAGTGTTAATACACTTCTTTCAACGCACTCTACCATATTTTCGAGATATTTTTTTTTTTTTTACTGGCAAACTCAATGTCCCACTTTGTCTTCTTATCAGTGGGAATCGAATCCACAACCATCTCATATACTCAGACGTGGTCCCTTATACAATAAATTATAGCCCCTCATCTCATTTCAAATAAAATTTAATTAAACATTTCTCACAAAATCCAACCCCATTTGAACCGATGCCATCGAAATTGCACCTCAATTAACACCTATAAATCGTCGTTCGGAAATAAAACAATCGTTTGATGTAAATTTTGATTAACCTTTTCTACAATGGGGCGGCGTTGAGTTCCGCCACTGACCACGTCATATGTCCAATTTCACCGGTAAGAAAAGGATGGAGTGTCTTGACACTTGAATAACGGAAGAGTATTATATACGTACATAATACAAATGTATATAGATATTGAATGTAACCATTTAATTACACTTAAAAATTTAAAGACAGTTTAAAGACACTTAAAGACACTTTTGAAAAAAATATAGTAATTTAGTCTGATAACTTCATGAACCTTTTTAATAACCCATATCTTGCTTATTATTACGAAAAATATCGAAGTAATCTTTTCTTAATTGTTTCATATCAATTACACGACAAAAAAAATATCGAGCTAAGAGATAATTTTGTTTTCGACGTTCCCCCTTTATTATGCGGGAACAAAGGATCATTTTAATTTTGTATACTCAAAACATCAGTATTCAAGGAAAATGTATCGGTTTGAGGGTATCTTCACATAAATTTGTTTACCTTTAGTAATGAAAGGAAGTAGGTATTTACGAAAATGAAAGAACAAATGTTTGTAAGTTTACGTATGGGATGAGCCAAGAAGGTATTTTATTAAATAATTGTTGTATGTATATTGATATTTAAATAAATGGGAAGTTACAGTTGTTTGGTCCAATGACAGCGACTAAGAATTATGTATGACACTTATAATAAGTGCCCGAGCTAGAGGTACAGTCACTTATATAAAAACGAGTAATTATAGGCGTTGACATTTGCCCTCCTTGACAGTTGGACTATTTAATACAGAAAGTTTCTTATCAATTCGCAGCATTGGTTCCAGAGATTAGTCTATTCTACCAATCAAACTCTTCAGCTTTATAATATTTATACAGATTCATAGTAAAATAAAAAATGTCCTCTAGAAGAATATAAAGAGTATTAATTAGCTTGTCTGTCCACTTTTAATACGAGAGAAGTACTTGTATAAAAATATATATTTATAACATATTTTTTAACTTAATATTGATATCGTCCACACTATGCGAAAATGCCTGAACTCCGTCATAATCAATCACACGACTGATTGTTCGCGCCCTATTGTTTTCATTGTATGTGCACTGTGCATCCAGTGCCAGTGCCAGTGCCAGATAGTTCCTTTTAATAAAGAGGTTTTACATCGAGAGAATATTATATATAATACTAGCGAGACAAACGCGGCTTCGCCCGCTTAAAAACTTATTGTTATATTACAGCCAAATTATACATATTTACATAGCTATATTACTGTAAATTTTCATCTAAATCCGTTGAGAAGTTTTTGCGTGAAAGTGGAACAAACATATTAGCAGGATTAGTAATATACTCGTATATTTCCCCTTTATCACTTTTAATTTAAGATTTCAACCCTTATATTGGAAATTATATATATTTTTATTAAATTTTAGGGTGATTAAAGAGTAAAATTAATCTTCTTTCTTCGAGTTTTTCTGCTTTTTGTTAATATAATCCCTAGGGTGCCTGATCTCGGGGTTGCTTAACGTCTATTGATAAATTACTTTGTCTTCATTTTTATTTATTTCAGTTTTTCTTTATTATTTAATGGTGGGAACGTAATTGAGGCTGTCGTGGCACAGTGGGACAACGTCTAACTGTAAATGCGACGTTTGGGAGTTCGATTTCCGTTTTTATTTTCTCGCTTTGGTAAGAAGACTTTGCCTTATTAAATGTATATAAAAATATCTCTAATGGGGAAACATTCCTGTAAGTAAAAAAGGGATAGAACTGATGACCAGTTTCTTATACAACTTATGATCTGCCGTCACACTTGAAAAATACTCCTAATATCTAGATGTCTTCAGCAATCTTACTACCGTTGAGTTTATTTACCTGTAACAAAAAAATGTGGAATAAACATAATGTTTCTTAATAAAACTTTTAACAAACTTTTTATAGTTTTTTCAAAAATATTTTAAGGATCTTATTTAAATATTTTCAACAATCACTTAGCAACAGATCGAGATGTGTAGTTTTTTTTGCATGAAGCTAAAAAAAATAGATGATATACTTGATTTACGGTGATGATCTCAACAAGATTTTTGTATAACAAATCAATACCAATATGAGTTTAACATAAAAAGTAACAATTTCTTTACCTCAACTGATTGCCAATACGATTTTTCCATACACAAGGACTCCCTGAGGGACAATAAAAAACACGCATATCAAATTTCGACAAAATTCTTTCACAATCTAACATGATGATGATATACATACGTACATACGTAGTTATTTGGATCTATACCAATAAATGGCTGTAGTAGTATATATATATCCAATATAGGTTTTGTATAATTTACCATTAAGCCATTTGATTTTTACCATGAAGTTTTGTCGTAAATGATAGGAACTGTTATTGGCAGCCATTAAAAACCTCAGTGACAGTCATTATTTCGTAGTACAAAGTTTAATTATTTCCTATATGTTACCTGTGGCATACAACAATTTTAAATATATTAAATTTTTATGATTTATTTGATTTTCCTGGTTTTCAAGGTGGTGTATCATTTTACTCATTAATATTTCGTCATATTGCGAATTAGGTAGAAAAACGTATATACGGATATCGGGGTAGCCTCAAACGCAACGATCTTTGCCTAGCTTAGGTACCTATATATATCGTATTTAATAATTAATTTGCTAGTTATGTATGTGACAAGGTTACTAAGTTAATTAAACTAAAGCCATATACTAAAAAAGATAAAAAAGCGAGTAGGTCTGAATTTTTTTTTATTACTTAATTTTATTAATAGTTCTCTGCAATACATACATTTTTCCCAAATTTCATCCCACAAAGGCAATACCTCAATGTCTTACACATTCTAATAAGCGTTCCTTATTTACAGTTTCAGCGGATGACAGCTGTTACGCTTTTTTTTAAAAACTAATTATTTTTCCTCGCCCTCGTTACCGCCTTATTATTTTGACAACGAAGTAAATTAATATTGTTTCCCCTCTTTGTTGAATTATTAATATTTTTTGTGCTTTTTTGTATATTAATTTCGTGAAAGTAAGTTAGGAATTGTCGCCCAACACGCAAATGTTGACAGAAAGTATACGGGTATAATTGTTATAATGACTACTTTATTAATATATTTTTTCTGCTTTTACCACAATTTTGCAGGTAGATGGAGAAAAATTACTTTAAAATAGGAAAACAAATTTAATATAATTTTTTACTTTACAAATACTGTGCTAGATGAGATATTAGCCTTTATCGAATTCACGATTTATTTTTATATTATCTTTCTAAAAATGTAGTCATATTTTCTTGCAGCTTCACGCTATATACATAGCAGGCGAACTTACTATTAGGATACCTAGACCGCTCTCCACTTTCCGCTGAGTTTTCGAGACATTGCATGTTGAATGGCAGAACTCAACGCGGCGCTTTGTCTCCTTACCAGAGCGAGTATATGGAAATAATCTATATTATCGCATAGTAATCGAACTCATAATCTACATATTATAATGATATGTTGTATAACTGAGCCATGACAACTTCATTTTCTCATTGTATTATTGGATTTGAACCCACTACCATATTATGGTATAATTTGACGTTTTGATTGTACCAATAACTCTATCTACTATAACTAATCTTTTGTAATTGAGAAAACGTTTTTTAGGCAACACTCATAATATAGCTAACTCGTTTCGTATTGTATCTCAAGTATGTCAAGTTCAATACCGTTTAATACTAAATAAGGGAAACTGACCTTACGTGCACGAACGGACGTATAATAAATATTAATGATTATTGAAATATCACATTCTCGTTTTAGCGTATATTCGACGACCTTAATAAACATATTATGTATACGCATTTATAAACGCGAGAGTGTTGGCTTGTTTGAAATTTTGTATGGAATGCAGGGAGATTCCCTTTTGTTTTATATTTTATATGTAGTTTTTGTTCATATGTTTGATATTAGTTTAAAACTGCATTTGTAACAATAACCAAAAATATATTAAAAATGACGTCATCAGTTACTCGTTTTTTTTATAATATAAATTGTTTAAAACAATCTTCTAATTTGTAACATTAAAAATTTTTTATATAACTGTTCACTGTGGTCTTTATTTTGTCCAAAAAGGAACCAAAAAGGAACCAAAAAGGATGGCGTCATCGTCTTTTAAAAAGCTCTTTTTATTATAATAATGTTAATATAGCGAATAACTCAACGAGTGTTTTCCGCTTTTTCTTTACTTTCCTTTCCTTAGATAAATGGAAATAAATCACGCTTCTGAATGGTAATTGAACTCAGGAACATCGCGTTTACAGACACTGTTCCACTGCACTACTATGGCCTCAATCTCCAATTAATTTAGTCTCTACAATAATAGAAATAAATTATTTTATTAAAATATAAATTTATTCTGTGCACATAATTGTTTATAATTCAACTGTCAAACATTGAATAGGAAGTCCAACTCCGAATAACGTTACCGCAAAGTTAAGCAACCGGTAACCTTGTACCAATTTTCGCTTTCTTGTCACCGATTGACTTTCGCTGTTGACCCCAAAGCTGGACCTTGACGTCACGTCAGCATATTACGTTTTAACTATAACGTAAATTGTATACATTTTTATTATTTATTCGATTATTTCACACATTTTTCATAGCAAAATAAATCTGTAATAAATTTAGCTAAAGCCTGTATGGTAATTTACGTGCTTACACAATAAGCCCAATCATTAATATGGAGATAATGAAAATTTTAATTAAGCAAAGTATGTTTAGTTTGTATTACACAAAATTAAATTAGGAATACCCAAGTGTAGATTTATATTACAACATCATATGAAATCCCTAGTGCGGCTTATGTTCATCCACTTTTATACAATCGTACTTTTATAGAATAATAAATTAAAAACTATAATAAAATTGCCAGTGGCCAATAAAATTTCAAGTATACGACTGTAAAAACGAGTGTAAAAACACTCCTCTCTCATTAAGACACTCCTGTTTCCCACTTTCCGCAGAATTTTGAAGGAATTGCGTGTTGAGTGGCGGAACTCAACGCCGCGCTTTGCCTCGCTAAGTGATTATTTAGTACAAAATAATTTCATATAATATAAACTATAGAAATAACTGGACTAGTGTTCTTAATCCTTAAATCTCAAACTCTCGAAGCTTACGAATGCCGGGTTATTGAATAATTAAGGGAGTTTCTATTAAGCGGAGTTACGAGTATATAACTGAAGAAGGGGTTTGACCTTTCTTATCTAATATTCTTAATATCCTGTACACTAAGTTTTAGCCATTATTACCATATTCATATAAATTTAAGCCCTATTTGCATAAAGTTAGGCTTTTAATTCCTTTGGAAAGTTATTCACACGTCGCTTCACCTAGTGATGAGCAGTAAACTCTGCTATTTCGGTAATTATCATGTAAGTACCGTCATTAATTTGATTTACTTCATTTATCAAGCAGGAGTTAATGCCTATATAAATTGTAGTAAGACACACGTAAATTCTAAGCAAATTTATCTTAAAGTTCGGAATTACTTAGAGACAGTTAAGTGAATGATATTAATCATATAGTATAGTCGTTTATGGTTGTATATTATAGATTTTTTTTTAAAAATCTTTTCGTTTAAAAATATATATTTGTGAAGATTTGGCACATAAATATAAAAAATAAAGTAATAAATTCTTCTATTCCCAAAATGTTACATAAAAATACGTTAAATAATAACTAGCAGTGCTTTCGTTGACTTTGAAATCATAAGCAAATTCCAGAGATTCAATCCTTTGAGTAAATTTGAACATACCATGCAGTGAGATACATCGCACTTATGTTTTCATTATCGATCTATGTAATAATAATAAAAACTGAATAGTATAATTGAAAAAAATCTTTTTGTATTTATTATTAGTCAATTTGTGGAGCAACGTTATATTATATTACATCACTACCAAAAGGAGCGGAGTAACAAGGAAAATGTTATAAAATAGGGATCAATATAAAGAATCGAGCGTGCAACGGGTAAAGTTATATAAAAATCAAATACGACGCACGATTCCTATTTAAAAAATAAATTAAGTCCATGACAGCGTATGACTATATTTTAACCTTGCTTGCACCACGTTTCAGTGGTCGAAATCGTAGATCAACTAATTTGACCAATTATTTTTAGCATATTCTTTCAATGCAAAACATTAATCAAATATGTAAAACAAGTACATTCTGCAACTTCAGTAAAAATGTACAAAGAAGTTTCATTTATTCTTGATACCGACAAAGGTCCTTGTGGAGAAAAATCATACAAAGTTGCTTATACAAATGCGAAACCTGCACCTCGCGTGCTCCAACGGAATACTTGAAAAATACAAATTTTACAAAAGCAAGGCTAAGAAAATAGCTAGTGACAGAAAGTACAATGAAAAGTTTAGCGTTATGCGGCGCAAGCTACTGCCTCTAGGGCATCAGTGTAGATGCACCATCGTATATGCATAAATTAGGATTAGTTCTTATATTTTTTTTCTTTATCTTATATATAGTAATAAGTTAAGTTGTGTCGGCGTTGAGTTCCGCCGCTCAACATGTAATTTGAAGAATGAAGCTATATCCAATTGCGAATTGAACCAATACCCATTGAGTGTACAGATATATATGAACAGAGTAATAAATATTTTTCAACTCCTTCAGTTATTATAATAAAAAATATTTTAGTTAGTAAGAAGAAACTGTTGTAATGTTAAATGAATTCTTTCAACAAATTATCAAACAAGATCAAAGTATACTCTCTAAAGTTAGATTCTCACATATATTTGTCTATAACTTGAGTTTGACTACGGACTGTATTCGTACTCAAAGAAAAACATATCAATTATTTTAATGAATAGATATAGAGACGTCTCCGTATCACGAGTAAGGTAGGTTATACAACAGAGACATTTTACATGTTTAAAATATACTAATCGATTTATTTTTGAATATTTTCCAACATGAGAAAAATAAGGGAAATAATATTTTGCGACAAGCTTTACGTATGCCTATTTTCAAAATTGTCGCTACTGCACTATAATCCATAAAAAAAATATTATTACATATAACAGAAAATCCTCAAAACTACAATAACATGGGCAACCTACTCAAAGCTTTCCCGACCTTGCCAAGCTGCAGTGTTCAGTGCTCAGTTCAGTTGGAATTGAAAACGTGTGTTTACTAATAATATCAGTGTTACGGCCAGAGGCGAGACCTAACTACCTTTAATACGATACTCTACATTTACTCTTTTTTATTTTATTTTTTTTTAGTTTAGATATCATATACCTACTAGGATTTGTATTTACCAAAGAAGGCTGGGCAAGTAATTGTTAAAACATTTCATTCTGTACCTTCTGTTTCCTTGTAGTATTCTGCGAATGTAATTAGATGGCCCTGTCACCTATAATACCATAATCTAGCAATGTAAAACTATTGTTTTCAAAAAAAAACTTTTGAAATCAAAAGTTACACTTTTAAAGTCATACCGAAAGAATAATTCAATATAATATGAATAAATTCATCATTGCAGATATATATATACATCCAGAAATCAAGTAAAGAAACTCCGCTCCTAATTTTTAGGCGTTGCCTCGACATTGACGTTGTTTTAATGGCGGATCTCAACGCCGTGCTTTTACTTGTTATCAGTTGTTACCGGAAATGAAAATAATTCATTTTCCAAGTGGAAATCGAACTCACAATTGTCGTGCTTATAGTCAGACGCTACACCGTTGCGCCTCAAATTGAGAAAGAATAAAAGAAAAATATAATTGTTATAATAAAGACCTTATATCCCTCGATCCCTCGATAATTCTATAAAAATACAATTCTATTTAACTGTTCCCTTATAGCCTTATACATTGTTTGATCGTTACTGAGATTCACATAATCGTTGTAGGCGATGGCTTGTGAACCTTTCAGATATAAAATTGAACGTTGAACCCATTGCGAAACTTGAGCGTATATCTGTTAAAAAAAATAAGATTCCAAAGCATTTTATAACATTATCAATTCTAGTATTTAAGTTAATCCAGAAAACTATATATACTATGGACGTCGATGATAATGACATAAATAAACAAAGAATATTTGAATTTATATTTTCATATCAATACATAGTATAAAACGAAATTGCTTCTCATCGATAAGCAATAATGGAACAAACTGCACATCGTATTTTAATGTGGTTTCCTTTAATAAACAGAGTCATTTGAAAGGCATATACATACATACGAGTATAATGTATAAGTAAATATAGTGTATTTTTCAGGTCAATGTTAATTTGTTTGTAAATATATGTAAAATCTTGCAAGCTCAATTTGACCCACTTCCCAGTGTCCGATTGAATTGAAATTTGGAATATAATTTCAGTTCTGATGACAATAAAATTATGTATAATCAATATTATGGTTAATCCAAAATGGCGTCCGCAACAAACTGGCGGATTATAAAGTTTTTAACAATCCATTTAATATACCCATATCAAATTAATGAATTTATAAAATTACAATACACCATGAAAAAACCTTCTAGAAACTGGAGATGGAGCCGGCGGGACAGAGACATTTCAAGTAAGAAAGCTAGAAATGACTGAATAGACTCGTTTACTTGTTTTGGAGAGTACTTCAATCAAAATTTGACAGGAAAAATACCTTTCAATAATGATTAATAGAAATAAGAAGATTAAGAAACAACTAAAAAATAAAATATTATTTAAAAAAATCTCTTTAAAACAAGTTTTTATTCCATAAGA
>FASU01021916.1:3633-16247 GCA_001486225.1 Heliconius pardalinus sergestus
GCGGAACTCAACGCTTTGCCTCGAAATCAGAGCGAACAAATGAGAATATAAATTTAAATAAATATTTAATTTCTTCGAGTGGGGTTCGAAAACACAATCAAACTAAATTGTAAAAACCAATATTTTAATATCTTCGAAGTAATGAAAATTGAAAAATAATAAGTAGATAATATTTTACTTATATGCCCGTTTACTATTTAAATTCTATTATTTCCAGTCGGTTCCAAAATATGGGTAATATTAATTAATTATTTAAGCGTGTCTTGGCTGATACACATAAAAAATATAGTTAACGAATATAGAACCTTCTTTGTTTTGAAAAAAGAAGTTGGTTAAAAACGTAATGATTGTAAGTTCAAATTTCGGTCACGTTTATAAAATAAGGATTTATTTCAGTCAAGATTTTAAAAAAAAATGAAGTTAAATTCCTTTCCGCCGATTTTTGCCCACTTACGGACTGTAGTGTAGTAATAGGAGGTAAATACAAGATTTTTCTAAATTAATATTGTTTTGTTAAGAAATATAAGTAAGTAGATCATATAATCTACTGATATCTACTTTCTAGTTACCCATATATTTTAATATATTTTATTTCAATTCACTATTGTGTTAACTTTGTTAATCTTTGTTAACCTAAACCATTTCAGGGATTAACAAGGATATTTTATCAAAAATCTATTATAGTAAATTAATATTGAAATTGATTATTAATTTTATGAAATCTTTTTGAACTAAGATGTAAATTCGTATATCTTGGATATCAAATATGTAGGCGACACGCAGCAAACGAGGACTAAAACTATGCTAAATTAAAATTTGGTTATGCAAATGCTTAAGAATGTTTCAGTAAAATGATCGAATGGATAATTGTTAGGATATGATGTGAAGCTATGAGCATTGTGTTACTGATAAAAATAAAGAAAATTACTAAATAAACTCAGTCTCGGGCTTTTTAAAGAAATATTTAAAATCCATTTTGATGGATCTATAGAGATTCATATTGTTAGAGCACCACGACACTTTTGATAGCACACATTTTGACACACTTTAAAACTGTTTATATTTGCTTATTATAATTATTATTATAGAATATAGTTTATTATATATATAATTATGATTATAGCAAAACACTTCCACTAGCAAGTCTAGTGAACGACAAACTAATATACAAGCGAGTGGAGTTCTAATAATATAACAAATACATAACACTGTTATCAGAATAAGTAATAAATCTCTATAAATAATACTCTCACTTTGGTTTACTCAAAAAATTGTGGTAAAATTTACTTAACGTGACGTTGTACGTAAACAGTTATTAAGTGATTTCTTGTTATCTTTAGATATCTCTCGTATTTTGCGGCGTAGGCAGAGATGTTCGCTTTTCACCCGTTTTGAGACATTACCGTGTTGGAATCCAACGTTAACGCAATTAAATATTTATTTCTAACGGGACCCATTTTGCTCAAAATAAATTTGGGAGTTTTTAATATTTTCTTTTCCTTGATGAAATTGGAATTATATTAGGGAAATAAAAATATCTAATTGTGCTTAAACATTCTTCAGCCAATTAAATTTTCACAAGTAGCTTTGTAAAATTTAAATGGGTCCCGACTGTTAATCCTAATAAACTATTTATTTTTAATTTATCTATTTTGTTTTTAATTTTTAGTTTTATGCAGTCGGATTTTTTTCTTTTTTTTTTCTTTAAGAGACCTATGTCTTCAAGAGTTTCTTGAAGACATAGGTCTCTTGTCTTGTCGTCAAGAGACGAACAAGAGAATGGATTATTACAATTATTGTCAAATCGATATTTTGATTAGAGGGCGTCGTCGCGTGGGAGTGGGAAGGCATCTGATTGCCAACGCAACGGTTGTGAGTTCCAGCTTTCTCTGGAGAATAATTGAAACGCTGCGTTCAATTTCGCCCCTCAACACGCAATGTCTCCATATATTGGGCGAAAAGTGAGGAACGGAGAGTCTCAACATTAGGATTGCGGAGAAAATCGTAAAGCTGCTTTCACTTTTTAATTAGTTTAGTAAAACGTGCAATTAAAATCTGTGGATGATTTCTAACACAAAAGTGCTTACTTATACGATTTTAAATTGTAGCTATAGTAGTAAAAATGCAGTTAGTAATAAAATGTCACTTAATTTTTTAGAAATTATGAAAACACTTCTACAGTGTTTTTGAAGTAGTGACCTTTCAATCGGCTTAAGGTATGTAAGGATATTTCAAGTTTGGTGACCTATCATCTGTCTATGGTGAGCTACTTAATATTTATATGTATATTCTTTATAATTGCAAAAAATACGATAATGGCTTTAAAATTAATCTAGAATGTTTTTTTCTCTAGAATCCAGAATTTTCATTTCCCTGCTCTTGCAAAAGAGTAACTGTGCAACGTGCAACGTGAAACTGTGTTATGTTACACTTTTCGTCTAGGTACTTTAGAAACATTGTCTAAGTAGATTGAAAAATCTTATCAATTGTGGTTTTTTAGAAAATGTATAAAAAAAATATAGCAGCAGGAAATTTGAATTTCGCCCTCGCCGCACCAAAAAAGTGCTAACTAAGAACTAAACTAAGAACTGAAGTTGTAATCCTAATTTCAGCTGAATTGGACACTGGCTAAATAAAGGGTTAAATTGAACTTGCAAGATCTCACATACAACTAACTAACCAGCACAGCAAGTTAAATAAAACCTTATAAAAAGGGACTTCACGTTTTTTCCGCAAAGGACGCGGAGGGAACCTAATGTTAAGACACTCCGTTTTGCCTAATTATCGAAATTAGACTCTAGATGTAGTGTTTAATAAATAAAAATAATCATGAAGTCATAAAATTGTAAAGTACCTACTTTGCACGGGATAAAAGGTCAAGAGATTTAAAAACATAATATGATTAGAAAACTTATATGTGAAAAGTGAAAGACAACGTGTCTCGTGTCACAAGTCTTTCTATTATTATAACGATCAATGGAATAATTTATGCTAATGCATGTATTGAAATGCGGCGTTAAGTTCCGCCACTTATATGCATTATCTTGAAACTTTGGTGAAATTGTTTATGTACATACAAATATATTAGTTTTTTTATAGCTTCACACATAGTACGGTAGGCAGAGGGAACCTGAACCTAGTAAGTGTTTTGCCTCATGTATTAGTTTTGTTTTGGCTTTTAAGAGGGGAGAGGTTTAATAAGAGGAATAATAAGTGTTAAGAATAAAATACAATGTCAGAAAGGATATAGTGTAAATGTACATATTATTTTAAATGTGAAATAAAAAATATTGTAATGTTTTTTATCCTGTTCAAAGATATAACGAATGTAACTGTTTTCGAAATCTGAATTATTGAATCTGCCGGATCGAAAGTCGTAGGTTCAATTCTCATACAAAATCGATTCTTGGATTTTAATTTTGAAAGTTATGTCGGGCTGCATATCACTTGCTTGTTAGTTAAATATGTCGAAGATATTGTAAATTTTGGTAGTGATTTAGTAGTTAGGCAAGTCGATAATTGTCGTTATTATTTGTTTTATAAATGTCTAATGGCCCTAAAACTAACCGGCATACGTATACAAAACTTTACTCACCGTTCTAAACATGGTGGGCACGTCAAAGTAGCCCTGAGGCGAATCGACAGCTACAGCGAAGGGCGCGGCACATATATTCCTCAGTGTTCTCAGAGCAGCCAGCGACAACGTGGCCGCCACCGTCGTAGCCATAAGCGTCCTAGCACTATCTCCCGTACACTCGTTCAACAGGTTCCAGACACCTCTCCAGGCGCCGACGCAGGCCATGCCCGCTACACACGTGTAGAAACGCGACAAAACATAATATACAACCTTCCCTCTATCCAATTTCAAATATTTGGTCAATTGTGTTTGAAACACGCAGAAGACGAGATCACAGCACAGACCGAACGTAGCGCACGCGGCCGCGCTGGCCACCGGGTCGCTTAGCACGTAGAGGTCCATCAGGGACCATGTCGACTTCCAATACGTGACCACGGCCGGTGCTACCACGAAACTCGCGAAAACGACGTCGGCGAATTCCAGGAGAGCTGGATTCGTACCGCTTGTGAGAGTGCCGGTCAGGCCGGCGGTACTTCCACGCATGTTGATGCGAGCGCGCCGAGCCACGGGTTCAGTACGACTACAGATTATTCGTATATAATTGTATTATCATCGCGTCCTCTGACGTAATGTTTGGGTACCGCACTCCCTCTCGACTTTGGTTCGCTTTCTTCGGTTTATCTGTGTGGCACTTAAAGTCTTTGCGACGTGTTGTTGTCGTTATCGGTCAAGTTGGTTTTGGTTTCCCGAAATTGGGGAAATTATTGTCAATTATCTAATTTTTGCTATTTTTTTTTCTTCGTGAGTCACATATGGTAAATTGACTGGAATGAGTAAAGTGAATGGAATTTAAAATTTTGAGGGACTGGGCGGTTTCATGCTGGAGCTTTTGAGAAAATAACACTGTAAGGAAAAACAGACCGTATTCACAAAGCTATTGTAGTCTTAGCTTTTTATTTTTTTTTCTCCACCTGTCTAAAGCACCTTTTGCGAAAACTAGAAATAAGGTTACACTGTTTCAAATTTTTTTACACAAACAGTGATAATATTTACTGAGCGGCGTTGAGTTTCGCCGCTTCTCTTAGTTGAATGGACCCTGGTTCTTATTATAAAACATATTAGACACAGATTTTTTCTGTTAGAAAATAGAAAATCTGACAATATTTAAATTCCTAAATATAACTAACTATTCCGTGATATATGTTTGCAATAAACCGGCTAACAATATACTTTAAGTAATAATAAAGTCATATCGAAAACACTTCTTAGCTCTTAATAAGAATACAAATATTTACCCTGAAATGGGATTGAACCCACGAACCTTGAGACGAAGTTTACTTAATATTTAAAAGTATTTGCAGATATTTAAAACTTCTATAAAGATAAAAACGAATCTTTTCGAGAAGAATCAACGACCGCAAATATATCTAAATTTGAGCGTGATGGTTAATTTCAGGTCTTTTCACGGTCCCTACTGGACCTCCAAAGATCTCTACAACCGTATGGTGGTTATGGGTTCACATCTAATTTGGGAATTTGAACTTACCTGTCTGAGAAAGGTTATAAGGTTGTAACTATGAATATAGTCCAAATACGTGCGTTTCTTCAATCTGGTTATGTAATTGTCACTGTCACTGTGAGTTTTTGCAGTCAAAAAATATTGGTATATTGGAATTATTTTTTTTTCTAGATGTTTAGAGAAGAAAAGATATATTTTTTAATTGTATTTTTATTTTTCACACTGAAAGCACACAGAAGGGTAGGCAGTAGAAGGGGCCTAGTGTTAGAACACTCCGTTCCACATTTTCCGCCGAACTCTGGAGGCATTGTGTGTTAAAATATATACGAACAAACACAATATACGACATGTAACGCATTATATAATAATAAAACCTATTTCTTACAACTGTCAGCCAGTGTGCCGTATGCATAAGTAATCGTTAACTTAACACCTTTTTTCAATGTCTTTAACCGTCACAATTTTTTATATCAATTATGGAATATTAAAAATGGGCATCATTATTTAATACATATGAAAATTCGCTTTATTATTTATTAAATTAAAGTTCTAATTTGAATAGCACGAGTAATTATAAGTTTATGTAATTGTAACTAAGTTACAATTTAGTAATAAGTAACAACTAATAAATTTCGAATTAAAAGTGATAAGTCCAATAATTTTGTGTACGAGTATTTCATTATAAAATTTGCTCTACATATAATTAAAAAATATTTTGATATCTGTGACGATATCTCTATTATTTATCTTTTTTTTTACCTTCACGCTGTATCCCACTTCACTCCCCACTTTTCCCTGAATTCTGGAGGCATTGCGTGTTGAGCAGAATAAAATAAAATAAAATAAAATATTAAATATTTCCATTTCCATTTCCTCGAGTGGGAATCGAATCCACAATTCGCTTCAATTAGCTTTATTATTTCAATTCAATTCAATTAGATTTAAATCCAAAGCGACGAAATGAAAATATCAAATAATCCATTCCTCCCAATAGGAATCAAACCCACAACCGTCGCATTTACAGTCACAAACTGCGCCATGACGACAAGATTATGAATATACTACCGCGAGAGATCTTAAATGAAATCTGCATTTTGTTACTAAGGCTAGTATATACACTGAAAATACGTCCTTCACTTATAAGTGCTATAGACTTTTGTTAAACATCTCTAGAAGCTATTTAAACTGACGACTATTTTGTTATATTTTCCTCAAATAGCTTAAATAATTTTTGTCAATACATTTTTTCTTCAGAATCGTTCAAATTATTCAAATCATTTAAAATATTTTTAAAAAACGTTTATATAAATTATTAAAAGCGTGTGACGTAAAATAGTTAAAGACAAAAACAATAAAGATAGGCTGAAAAGATACCCCGCATAAGACATTACATTGTACTAATCCAACGGTAATAATGTGGGTATATGTATATGTACATATGTATCAAGTTGACAAACAGCCTTTAATATATTATATTTTATTATTTTTTGGTATAGTAATTAACTTGGTAACTAGTATTTTTGTTTAGTTTTTTTCTGAAAATTAGGTAGAGAGCACCTAGTGTCACTACTCTCCGTTCTCGACTTCGTCGAGTATCCGAGTCACTGCGTTTGCTTTGGCAGAAATGCGGAAAAGCACGGAAATGTAAATGACGTATATGTAACATTACCCCAAGTAGGGATTGAACCCACAACTATCATATTTATCTAACATTAATTTGTGCTTGCATGAAATTAATTTAAAAGATTTTTACCAAAACAAAGCTAATAAATGCCACTAAAAGAGCTGAAAGTATAAAGTGTTTTCTCAAGCATTTTACGTAGTATTGTTTTTAGGGAAGACTGGGGTCAGACAGTCCCCAGTTATACTGTCTTTTTATTAATTAATTAGTCTATTATATATTACTTAATTAATTAATTACAATATAATCTAAGATTTTAGATTGACTCTAAAATCTAAGTCTCTAGAGTCTAGAATATCTATCTACATTTTAAAATTCTTGGAGTTGAATTCATAATCTCCGCGCGCTCTTTGCAACTAAATTACAATAGCGGAATGTTATTTATATAGTAAAACATACAAGTAATAAACAAAGTCAACGGACTTACATACATTAGCAGTGGAAAGATACCTGAAATATTATAATCTCCAACTTTTATGATTACAAATATGTATTTGTTTAATTATAATATTGTTGTTTTGCTCGACGTACGACTCGTTTGTATCGCTTAGACTCCATTTCCTTTATTTATTTCATTTGTTTGCTGGCACTTGTTGCTAGACGATAATAATATTTGTTGTGATTAAACGCTCTCGCGTGAGTTTGTGACATTAAAGGGCGAAATGCGTGTATTTATATTTTCGTTTTAGGTTCAAATTTCACTCTGACGAATGCTTATATAAGAAAATATTTTTGTTACCTCGTTTATATAGATAAATCGGGGAGGTGGGATCCGCACAGGTCCGTAAATAGACAACGTAGCCATTTGTTATTAGGTTGCCTAAGTACCATACTCTACTAAATCCTAGTGACTTGACTACTAAGTTTTTTCTAATTAAATAACAGTACAAAAACGAACTCACTTCTTATTATATCGAGGTCCACTGTCGAACGTATTAGATTGTATAATTTAAGTCTGCAAAGTTAAATGTTTTAGAGTGTGGAAGTGTATTAGAAAATAAATCTAGTACTAATATTTCTAAAAATAGTATATGGACAAAAATTATATTATCTCTATATATAATAAAAAGATAGAAAAGTTACATGAAAGGGGTGGTGGTTAATTTAAATTTGCTCATATATTTTCACACGTTATATGTGTTAGTTTTGAAATATTACATTATACACAATGGCCTACTATGTTGTGAAAAAAAATACTAGTGCAATTTTAACAGTCGGGTTGTATTTGCCAATTTTGTTCAAATATTACAAATTCTCAAATATCTGCCAAACCACTGAAAATCAACTAACTTACGAGTATATGGGTGAAATGTATAGGTACTGAGGTCCTCTCGATCGCGTTACACTCTGTATATAATTTGTAAATGTATATAAACATATATTGTGACTGAATCGCTAAAGATCTTCATAATTTATATAATTTAAGTATTAAATTGGTTGACCCTCGCGCTAATATACGTAATGTGTAATGCTACTAGCAAATCATATTATGTTTCCGCTTCCTTTTCTCTGTATTCATTCCTTGACCTTGCCCTGTGCTTTATACTATATACCTTGAAATAGATAAAATTTCCTAAAAACAGTAAGAATAATTGATTTTCTTGACGATTTTCGGTTCATTATACGTTGGGGAAAATGAATTTTGATTAAATTGGCAAAGAGTCTCTGCTCTTGGTAACGTAGCGAAATATCTTTGTCTCTCTGCTTACTTAAACAAAATATAGCTGTATTTAGTTGGCAGTTTTGTTTTCTATAACTATATATGTATAGCTTACCTTACTCGAAGTTGTTGTTACGTAGTGCATCAGCGTATGACTGTAACAGTGACGATTGTGGGTTCAATTCTCAACCAAAGGAATGAATTAAGTTCTTTTCTTTGCTCTCGACACACAATGTTTGGAATATTCAACGGAAAATGGAGAACGTAGTGTATTAGCACTAGGTCCCCCTGCCAATCATATAGCACATATGCGAAATACTGCGTGAAGTAAAAAGAATAACTTACTTTCCGTTGAAATCTAGTTGTAAATATATAAGTGGGTTCCTTTCCATCAGTGACTAGGAAGTACGGCGACGCTAGCAAGTTGCGCGACGATCTTATGAATGTAATCATTACGTAGAAAATTGATGTAAAGACTGCATAGAGCATAGCCCTGAAAAACATTTAAATCGTAAGCTTATAATTACGACATTATTATTAATATTTAGTTGTATTTAATACGTCTCTTCATCTTCATCTTATTGGTATTAATTCTTGTAAAGTATCAAAATACACTTAAGAAATAAGTAGGTTACCTGTTAAAATGATTATGATCACCAGGAGCAATCGTTGCAATCAAAGTGTCCAATAGCCCCCAACCTCCCCTCCAATGCATTATGTTTGCAAGGGTAAATATATAAGTATAAATTCTAGAAACAACTCTCTCTCGAAGCCATCTTCCTGCTCGGGCATCTTCTCCCCAAGCGTTTTTAGATCGTGATAGTAAAAGAGATCTGAAAATTTAAAAAACAAATACTTTAGCAGTAATATTCAAATACTACAATAAGTCTTTAATTGTATTTATTATTTTAAATTAAATATCATTAGATATTATCTGCAAATTGTTGCTATTGTAGAAAGTTTCCTGCATTGAAAAAAAATCAGCTTCACGCTAAATCGCGCACACGGCAGGGTAGGCAGAGGGAACCTAATGTTAAGATATTTGTTCTCCATTTTTCGCCAAAGATAATTCAAAATGAATAAATTGGCAGCAAAAAAAATAAGAAATCTTTGTTAACGAAAATATATTAGATGCATAAAAAAGTTACCTGACTAAAGCAAAACATGTGTGTATCACGATGCCCAGAATAAATATCTGCGCGTGAGGAAAGACATGGGAGTGTATATCCATTATACCCCAGGTGCCTCGCCACACACTGACTACTTGTGGTGCTATGATGAACGCTGTAATGACTGCATCTCCTGAAATGATAAAAATACAGTTTGTATTATACTTATTATATTACGTATTTTTAGGTCCGTCCGTCTGTCTGTTTGTCCGTCTTAAAAGGGGCAAAATTTGGTATAAAGCCGCTAGCTCAAGTGAGTATCAAATGAAAGGGCTCTAGCTTAAGCTAAATTAAATAAAAAAATAAAAAAAGCTTGAATTTCAGAAGAAGCTCAAAAGCTCCAATTTCTGTACAGATTTCTCAGTGGGCTAGCTCGCATGATATAGTGTGAAATGAAAAAATATGCATTTTATTACATTCCTTGTAAGATAAATGTATCTCCGGCCTCGGCTTGGTTAATACGAGTAGTGTAAACAAATATAACTACAGTACGGTCGACGGGTCGTGGCCGCTTTGAAGTTAGCTGTAAAGGGCTGCGCAGATTTGATTTAGTTTCATGTTGTATCAGAGAGAACCTGGGGACATAAGACACTCCGTCCGCATTAAGATACTTCCGTTCACCACTTTTCGTTGAATTCTGGAGTCATTGTGTGATAGTGGCGGAATATTTAATTTCCTTGTCACGCTTGGCAATTGTTTGACATTTATGAAAAACAGACATGAGAGTCAAGCTCACGTGATACAATCGTGTGCATAATATTCGATATGGAGAGTTTGGCGTTATTTGTGTCACATGTACAAACATGTGCGGTAAATGACACTTAGCGTCGCGTCTTATTGTACTTTAGTATTGTCATCGGGATCACGGAGTAGTGGTGTGATCAAGGGCATCTCTATGTAGGTACACATTCCGGGCAAGTGTCTGAATGACATATAAGAGATAATTCTAAAGTTATTGTCAGGCTATACTGCGTACATGCTACCAATATTTTCCTTTAAGAACTCCGGACTAAGCGTATGTAGTTCCAATACACATTGGGCTATAACTAAAGTCTCTTTAGACACATATACTCGTACTTAAAGATAAAAAATAATACCTGCTCCATAACCCAATTCTTCGTTGTCACATTCAATAGGTTCCTCAGTATCATCTGCGTCATCGATGTCTTCAGCATCATCGTTAGAAGACTTTTCAGTTTTCGGTGCTCTTTGTGGTAATAGATTATCAGTAACATTTGGTGGCATCTGTCAATTGAATTGTAATTATAAAAACAATAAAAATCTAACACAAAAAACTGAATCCATATGAACATATATAACTAAACGATTAAATAACTAATATAGCCAATTGCTATTTGGAATGGTTAAGTAATTCAATAAAAAAACATTTTTCGAAGTAGTTCTAAGTTTTTCAGTAGGCAATAACGATATTAGTATTAAAATGTTTTCAATAATATAGTTTTTTTTACTTCTTCTCCACATATTTTCAGCTGGCTGTTCTGGGAACACTGTGTTCCTAGCTGGAAACCTAGTGTTAGGACACTTTTCCATTACTGAGTGACGCAATTTAATGCCGCGTTTTGTGTATCAGAGTGGGGAAACGAAAATAATTTAAATGTCCCTAGAGGATGAGGGTCAAATCCATAGCTATAGAGTATATCATCAGACACTGGCCAATTGCTCTACAAACAGCTTCAGAGACTTCCTAGTAAAAAAAAATCTACATTCTACATTAATATCACTTAAAATACGTCAAGTGTCCAAACAACTCTTGGTTAATTTAAAAGACAGAAGAAGCGGCAGCTTAATATATATTAATAAAAAATATAATAACTTACATAATAATAGACGAAAATTTGAAAATACGCTATAAAAAATCTATTAAGCACAGTAAAATAATTATATTCAACATATTTTCTTTATATTAACTATAATTTTCTTGTAATTTCTCGACGGCTAACTACTTGCTACTACGGGTCGCATGGTCATTAGAAATAACCTTGAACCGAAATCGATTATTTAGTTAGTAGTTCTATAGAGCCTAATGATGGGTAATATATCATATAATTCTTTTCACGGCTTAAATATATTTTACATTTTAATTTTTATATCAATATGACGCTATATTGCGTTGGCAAATACACAGCTGAATAGTCGATTTAAGTAGATGGCTGTAGGTCGATTCTAATCTGGTGAAATATTTATATTTCATATTTTAGGTTCCCGTACCTGTTTAGGATAGCTTTTTTTATCCGTCGTAACTATCCGTCTGTTAATTTTTTTTTCTCTAGAACCCGTGGAGATACTAATATTAAACATCTAGACCTAGATATAGTCTCTAGGAACCCAGAATAATAAAAATAATATTTGACTTCTAAATCAACGCAATCGAAAGATAGAGAGAGAGAGATAGGAGAGTTATTGCCTCGTTTATATGGTTTATTTTTTCCGTATATCGTATGAAATTTAAATTATAATAATTGAATCTATTAAGCAGACAGCACACACAGTACGGTCAGTAGACCATGGACGCTAAAGGAAAATATCCGAAAAATTGAAACACGTAGATATATTGCAGAAAAAAACCAGAAGTAACTTATATAGTTCATTTAATTCAAAATCAGAGCAAACGCCAGCAAACTTAAGTTTGTCAATTTTTATAAGTCTCGTTGACCTAAAATCATGAAATTGGTACGGAATTTTCCGTAAACAGGTCTGACTCATTCAGAACGTAGGTTTGGGGGCCCTGGAACCTCAGTCTCTAACGTTTGTATAACTATATCGCATATGTTGTGCCCTAATAATAAAATATAACTTATATTTAAATGTAAATGTAAACAGCTGTTACCAATAGTATGTAATTTAATGTAATGTTGAATATAGAATAAATAACAAATTTAAGTTTTGTAATTATTACTTATTAATTTTGTAAAAATATAAGTTTTGTATGTTCTTTCGTTATTTAATTCCACTTCTCTCAATAAAACTTGACCTTTTAATAGTTTCCT
>FASU01021947.1:0-11725 GCA_001486225.1 Heliconius pardalinus sergestus
TTTGTATTTATATAAAATACCTTAAACTCGTAAATATTTTCTCACGATAGAACTTGATCCCAATACAAAAATGCAAAGATGCAAACGATAATTTATAGTACAGAATATGAATGTTTTTTTGTAAGTTTCGTCACAAGAATTAACGAAATGAATTAATTATTATATAAATTAAAAAACCACAGGATGTATCTTTAAGCATTAAACAAAATACTCTAAAAACTATAATTAAACGCTTTAGTTAACTTTATTTTCATTGCATAGATTTAGAATCGTAATTTTTCTGTACTTCAAGGGACCCGGCATTTGATATTTATTACTGCTTAATACTCTTTAAAAGAAAATCATTTAAGTATTTATGATACAGTAATATGATAGGGTGAATAGAAATATTTTTAGATTTTTACAATGTTATTTGATTTAAATATGAAAAAAAATGTTTTTAATTATTGCATTCGTTTCTTTTGACGTAATTTTTTTTTACTATAATAATTATAAAATAATTTCATCGATATCCACTTTAAATTGAACACAACGTTAATAATATAAAAAAGAATGTTTTTTTTCTATAGTACAAGTAAATACAATCCCACCGACGCCAATTATATTACCTTTCCCTAATTGTACTTCCGAAATTCCAGTATAAAAAAATGTCATTTGGAAAATAATAATAATATACAAATAATAGTATACAAATAAAGAAAATAAAAGGAATCAAATAGTAAACCTACTAACGAAAATAATTGAAAATTGTAGTGAAAAAAAGCTTTCGTGATTTTGTTTCTATTTACCCAGCTTTACCAATATTCGATTTCTACAAGTTAATATTATAATATATTTGAAAGGATAACATAATTAAGTTAAATAGACATCATTCTTAAATATTATATACTGTCCTACCACCACTTTACTTCCATAAATCCTTATTTCTTTTATCCTAATCTATACATATTTTTATTTAATTAATGTAGTAACTTTATCAACCGTGACATAACCTTTTTTTCATTTCCGTAGCTTTTATCTTACGGCTCCGTGAATAGCCGTTTAATTCTAGTGTCTAATTTTCTTAGGTGTAATCCCAAACATATAAAATAGTTACTGTTTAATAATGTATATAAAACGGTCATAGTGACGATAACGATAATAATGTCGTTTTCATGACATAATTTAAACAAAACGCATAACGGGTGCGACTGTAATCGCAACAGATTATCACTCCCATTCGAGGAAATGAATTTTTTTTTTATACATTTACATTTTCTCTCTTTGGCAAAGCGCGGCGTTGAGTCCCACTACTCACTTCGCAATGCCTTCAGAATTCAAAGGAAAGTGGGGAACGAACTGTGATAACTGAAGATAACTGGTAGTACCCTTCAATGCGGGATACAGAGTGCAAACTAAAAAAATATATAAAAATAAAAAAAAAGCTCTTACCAACAATATATCGCCTTTCTTTGCACCAACAACACTAAAAGTATATCTTAATAAATAATTTTATTCATAAACTATTAGTAACAAACATTTAAGAAAATAAAAAAAATATTTTTATTGAATTTAATTAAAATATAAAAAAGAGAAGAAATAAGGTGCGCGCGCGCACTCTACTGGTCTAGAGAGTTGTGACTTGTGAGTTATGAGTTGATTTGTTTATGAGTAATTCAGTTTCAGGGCGGTGGGCGTGATTTAGGGTGTTTTGTATAGAAAGTATTTTATTTTATTTATCTATTAGTTTTATGTTGTAATTATAAAATAAAAGTATACATATATTAGGGTTTACACAGGAAACCACTAGGTTCCTTCTGTAAACCCTGATGTAAAAAAAAAATCCGTTCACTAAGCACTGTACCTATAATTTTCTTTCCAGTTTTCTAGGGGAGGAAGTCAAAATGATTTATTCCTCGTAGTGCGAATCGAACTCACAACTACAATCTTATACAGTCAGACAATGTATCTCTGTGTGACGGTTTCTTTTTATTTTAACATATATTTATACATATGAGATTACCAACATAAAGATATTAATAATAATAATCGAATTAAATTCATAATATAGGAATTTAAAAAAAGTACATAAATAATGAATTAGGAAGGGATGTCTAAGAAAAAAAGTATACAAAACTTTTTTATAACTGCACCTTACTAAGGCTCTTACTAAGCTAAGTTGAGCGTCGCCGTATCGCTAGGAAAGGATGTTTTTACAAAGTTAATTATAAGCAAAGCTAAATGATAATTAACCTTTAGTTTCCATTATACTTTTGGAACCTTTCTATTTCTTTATTTTCACGCGTTATATTTGAAGAAGACAGAATGTATTGATAAAACACTCCTTACATCCTCCTTAATCTATATCTACTAATATTATGAAACTGTGAAAGTGTTTGTTTGGTCCACCGCGATAGTCTCAGAATCTACAGGTTCGAATCGGAAATTGATTTTGTATTGTATAGTATACTTATAGCCTTGCTCATAAAATACCATCCTATGTAAAAAAAACGGTTTCAATTCGAAACATTAGTTCCTGAGATTAGCGAATTTGCCCAAATAAATCTGAAGGTTTATAATATTAGTATAGAGTAATAAGTTAAAAGTATGGCTATTTAGTTAACTACTAAAAAATATAAAAAATAAAAACCTTAACCAACTACAAGAAAAAAGTATTATGGACACTTTTAATAGGTGATAAATAAAAAATGCTGAACCATAAGTGCTTAGCCCAACGAGGTGTTACCTAGAAGTGGATAAATAACGTCAAGTGCCAATTTGATTACGTCTCTCGACGTCAGCTAAATATTTTAATGACCTACTCGTAAGTACGAAGTAGGTACGAATTGGGAACCATATTCCCACGTTTTAAACTCCTTTGTTTACATATTATATTATTATTTATTATTCTGAGTTATATTTGTAAATTGAAATTCATTACTTTAGAAAAAAGGATATGTAGATATGTAAATCCTATTGAGATGATCTCATCATTTAAATAAGATGTATTTAAATTTAAGGAATAGTAAAAGTTTTGTGAGAAATTATTCAGTAATTTTTCATATTCAGTAAATAAGTATCAAGCTACTTTGTTCGCCACGAACGAATTTCGAAGATATTGCCTGTTGAGTGGTACACATCACGTCTCCATTTGTTACCAGAAATGAAAACAATTTATTCTCCTGAGTGGAAATCGAACCCACAACTATTGCGTTTACTTCTTTTCTTCAGTTCTGTCAGGCGCTGTGCCTTTGCGCTACGACGGTCCTCACCATTAGACGATTTTTTAAATTTAATTCACCCAAAAATTGATCATTTTAAAGTAATTATGTATAATATGAAATTTTATGATAATTTAAAATTTTATGTATTATTTTTGTAGCTGGTGGTCCGTCGGCGTGGTCGTCGTGGTGTGTACGCCCAGCGGTGCACCCCCGTGTCTCTCGACGCGTACAGCTTGGACAGCGTGAGCGTGGGCCACAGGAAGGGCAACCAAAGGTTGAGGGCTAGCAAACGAAGCTATGGCAATCCTGCTTATGATGATGAGGTAAGATTTACGGGTTTCATGTAGATTTACGTTCTTATTTATACAAACGTAGATTGAGGGGACTTAGTGCTGAGAAAAATTAAGTCGGCCATTGCTATAATTAACTAAAAAAGTATTTAAATATTCCATTCTTAATCATACAATAGTAGATTGAGACTGCTTAGTAGTGCGATAAATTAAGTTGGAGAACCCAATGCCCAATTTGACATAACTTACTAAAATAATATTTAAATAATTCACTATCGAATGAGGATTGAATTACCAACTATTGCGTATATCGTGTGATACTTATTCACTACTGCGTCGTGATGGTGTTTCTGTAAATTATATGTGTTTTAAATGTAAATGTTCTCTGTTGCCTAATTCGAATGTTGGCAATGTTTTCTACATTTCCAATATGTGAATCGAATAGTAAAATAAATAATATAATTCAGGGTACGCGGAGGGAACCTAGTGTTAGACATTCCGTTCCCCACTTTTCGCCGAATTTTTAGAGACACTGGGTTTGACGGAACTCAACGCCGGGATTTTGCTTTGGTGCTAGAGCGAAGAAATGAAAAAATAATAAATAATATTTATTCCCTCGGGGCTCGAACTCAGAACCATCGTATTACAGTCACCCTTGTGTCTCTGCCCCACGACGACGGCCTCAATTTCGTTACAATTTTAACATTTTTTTATATTTTTCAATTTATTTAACTTCCTTACTATTAGGTAACCTCACATCCAATGCAATACCCAGCCTTAGCAAACTTTGCAATGGACATTGACTCAATAACCGCCGAGTTCTCTGAGATCCCCTCAGTGACGGTGCGACCTGATGAAGTACCACCAGGCTGCGAAGATAAGAACAGGTACTCCAATGTCCTCCCGCTACCGGAGACCAGGGTGCCTTTGAAAAGAATTGGCAATGATCCAACTTCTGAATATATTAATGCTAATTATGTTACGGTAAGCAATTAAGCACTTTTTAAAAAATATTTTTTTAAAGATTATTGTAGAGTTTTTTGTGTAGGACTGGCGAGACTGACCAATATTTTTATATTAATTGATGATTCACAAGACAAATATATATTATAAATTAATGGCATGGAACGCCATATAGTAAGGAATTATTTGTCTATACTTGGAAATAAAAGGGTTTTAGTTGTCGCCTGCAACTTTGTTTTTTATTTATTTACTTTCTATCTCATTGATGTCATGTTTTCTCTGTAATTGATATTATATTTAATATTTTTTTTATGATTAAATTAAATACATATTTTTATTTCTAGGGTCCCGGTAATATCCGTGACTACTACATAGCGTGCCAGGCGCCGCTGTCTAACACTGTCACTGACTTCTGGAGAATGATCTGGGAGCAGAACTCACGACTGATCGTCATGCTTACTGAGTACATGGAAAATGGCATTGTAAGTTTCCCAAATTCTTCTTGCCTTTCCCGCATGCAGATTAGGAAGAAGGCTAGTGTTAAAAGATTCCGTTATCCATTTTCCAATCAATTCTTGAGACTCTGTTGTGCTTTTTCCTGTTACCATAGTGGGGAAATGAATAGAGTTCGTTAAGTTAGAATGGAATCTACAACCGTCGCGCTTACAGTCGGGCGATGTTCTACTGCACCACGACGACGGCCTCTTACATTAGCATAAGACAGATTTTGACATAAAAATAAGATAAAGATTTTCAAATAATTTAAAACATAATGAAATCATTAAATATTATTATTAAAAAATATTACAATATTCTGTTACTGGGAATCTAAGTATTTATTTTAACACGCTCTTGTTCATAGTAATCGACTTGCAACTTTGTAACTGTACCTACAATAAAATATAAGAAACTGAACCCATATTAATAACGTTATCGTGAAACTTGACTGTTATACCGTCGTACATACCTTAGATGGTGCGGTATCATCGAGCTGATCTGATGATGGACCCAGGGTAATGAAATTCTGAGAGGTTACTAGTAAAACACCCGAATTAAGGCTCATATAATTTATAGCCCTGAGCATATTATATAGCATTTGGTATTTTTGTACTTTTTCTTTTTCTTATTCTTTAATTATATAATTATATTTGCTGAATTTCTAATACATCAGTTTAAAAATTAATAAACACAATTTCTCTTTACAGGAGAAATGCTACGAATATTTACCACCGTCAGAAATATCGGATAGCAAGCGGACTTTTGGAGAATTCCAAATTATATTAAAGAAACGGGAACAGAAGGACAAATATGCTGTATCTAGTGTCCAACTGATAAACCTTAACACCAGGACCTGGCGGGAGGTGACTCATATGTGGTACTTCTGGCCAGCTAAAGGAGTTCCTGACGATTATGATTCAGTCATAGACTTCTTATCAGAAATGAGGAGTTACATGAAAGTGTCGCAGACTGCCAAAGAGTATGATGAAGAGGGTAAGTTTCCAGTGATTTATTGGTTTATTGACTCACTAACGTTTATTTACTTCAGTCTATACCTATAGGTACCTACCTACATTATAAAATAAATATAATTTACTCTCTTTACTTATTTTTTTTACTAAGGCTGATAATTCGTCAGTTTTATCGGAAGTTTATATTTAAATAGAGATCAGTTTTGTGGGATAGTTGATTTTAATCTGGCATGAAAAATATATGTCTTCTAGTATCTAAAGCAATTACATGCATTTCATTATAAAAGAAGAAACTTCAGAAAAAATGTTATTATTTATAATATCATGTCGTTGCACAGAGGCAAAGCGTCTGACTGTAATCAAGATGGTTGTTGATTTGATTCCCACTCGATAATATTTATATTACATGTTTTCATTGCCCCGCACCCCGCTGTCTGCTAAACAAAGCGCCGTCTTGAGTACCGTCACTCAACACCTAATATCTCCAACATTTGGCGTTGCGCGGGAACAGTCTCTTACATTAGGTCCCATTTACCTACCGTGCTATGCGAGAAAAAGCATAAAGCTACTTTAATAAATATAATTCCTTCAAATTATTCCAGGAGTAGAAGTAATATACCAGGACCAAAGTAGATCTTCATACCACAATCTATCAAAACTGCGCAGCGACGAGAACGGATCAAGCAACGGAATGAACGTATACTCCCCCGCAAAGGCTGAGGAGATGATGAGGAAGAGCAACCCGACTAATGGCACTCTGGGCAAGATGAAGGCCGCTTCTGAAGTTGAAGGCAAGTTGAAATGACGAATATTTCTTAAATTAGCATCTAGAATTTATTGTTAATTAAAATAAAATAAAAATTAAATAACATGTATGATATATGATATATGAATTGGTGTTCATTGATCTTAATACCTACAAGTATTTCTTAAAATATTAATTAAAATATTGAAATTTAGGTATCCGTCCATGCACAGTAGTATGTGCATCAGGGGCAGGACGGTCGGCGGCGTTAATCGCCGCGGATATATGCTCGCGAGCACTCGCCGCCGGGCGGGCGGACATACCACGTGTGGTGCGGAAACTGAGAGACCAGCGACCACACTCGTTGACCAATCGACATCATTACATATTTTTGTATAGGGTAAGTATTATTATCTATTATTTACGTGATATACATCTATCTTGCCTCTTTAAAACATGTAGCTATAATTTTTAAATCAGAGAATTTTTTCGTATATATTATAGACGATCTTGTATTTTAAAATGTTGCATTCTAGCCATTTTTGTACACGGTTATCGGTTATCTGCGATTTTTAAAAAATATTGCAAGGTGATTTTGGGTTCAAATTTCCATGCTTGTATCTACATATAAATAAAGTTAGTTAATTATTTTTTTAAATAATATGAACATTTATTTATATACTATTTATTTATTTACAGCTATTGAGTGAATACGGCAACAAGCTGATGGGAGGAGGAATGGATACCATTTGAAACTTCGAAGTCTGACATAAAAAATAAATAAATAGATTATAATTAATTTGTAACAATAAGGTATTATATATATCGTATAAAATACCGTTTATACATCACAATAGGGTCTTAGTAAAGTTTTATGCAAGTTGTATGTTTTATGTACTTTAGAGATGGTTATGGGTTCGATCCCATACTGAGAGAAAGTTTATTTTCAGGCAAATTGTACAGAACGAAGTAACCCCTTGCTCTCTTTTTCCTTTTTTATTCTACATGATAGGGAAATATATGAAAATGAATAAAAATACAGTTTTGAAACGTATAATGTTCGTATACAATTCGACTAAAGGTTTTCTCAAGTTTGATTCTCAGGAACATTGAATAAAAAAATATTAACTAAGGAGGGTAAGTTAAGACGCTAATCATCGTAGTTGTTGCGGTTTTTATAGAGAAAGTGACAGTCGACACTATCAATTTTACCTGGAAATTAAAAAATAACAATTTTAAAGATGTAGAGACGTAGCGTACTAATCTAATGTAATCTGAAAATGTTTTGCCCAAATCCAAAAGGTAAAGAAAGAAACTGTCAGAATCTTATCTATAATGACAATTGAAAAAAAATTTTAATCGAAGATTTCACTTGGCACGTAAGGTATCGTTTAATAACATATTTTTTAGATGTATATATTTTTTATAACTTTATAGTTATTTTGAAATATATTTTTTATTATTTCGGTTCCTATGCTGTTAAAGAATAGTACGAGTTCAGCCTTAATTGGAATATACCAAAGTATACATTAGATCTCTACTTTTTTGGTAGCTCAAAAATAAATACTTTAGAACGTAAGACATTCTTTTGGTAGCTAATAGTTATTAAAAAACATATTATTTCGTATTATGAACATAATTCTATTATTAATATTAACACAATTTGTGATATGTTTGTTATTTTCTATTTATTCTTGTAACAAAAAGATTTTTAAGATAAAAAACGTTTTTTTTATCATTTGACATATGTCTATGAATGATAAGTTGTTTCGCCTATTACATTATTATATAATAATTTTATATTATTAACTTTTAGATATTATTATAATAGCTTATGTAATACTTAGAATAGTTTAAACTACTTAGTTAAATAACGTAATGATAATGTATATAATAAGATTTGAAGAACAATTTAGATTATCAACTAGAACGCTAGTCTTTAACACATTGCAATACCAAAAAACTCAATTTTCAATGTTACCTTAGCTTTGAAACGCAGTGTTATATTAAATGCATAATGTAGTATTTATCGAGGTCTGCTGTGATTTCTAATGTCTTCAGCTAAATAATAGAAATTGCTAAGATTATTTTGATATAAATAAACAACTTATTAACTTGACAGTTAAAAATAAAGCAATTTTTGACAGTATTTTAATGATGTAAATGACATATACAGATATCAAAATTCCCGCCATTTTTTTTACTTTGTTAGGAATAGATGTTAGCAATTTGGATTGTTTAGCTGTTGACATGTAATTTGAATATTTTTTAACTTTAAGATTAATTTTATCACTCTGTGTTGTACATTTTTATACTTCATCAAATTCATGTTTGTGTTATACAAATACATATTAAATATTTTGAAAAATTAAAATTTACTCATAATCAAATGAAAGTTAGTTAATTTCTGCACAATTTTGAGTAAAAATTAATTTCATTATTATAGATATCCATCTATCTTTTCCTTAACTAGGAAACTAATAAAAATGTACAACACAAAGTGTCACAATACTCTTTACATTCGATGTGTGCTTTTTAATCACTTGTTATTTTCCACGTTAGCTTGTAAAAATATTTAATTTTACGTTGTATACTTTGAAATATTTTAGATATATGTAATATATTTTGAGAAATTTAATTGTTTATCGTGTAGCTTATAATCGTTGCTTCCTATATCAAACTATTTGTTTAACAGAATATAATTATAGTTTTTGCAAGGAACTGCGTACAATGAAGGTAGATCACAGATGTTGACATCAATTTAAATGACGTAATAGTATTCCTTACTATAATTGTGACGTCATAAATTCTAAAAACCACTTTTATAGGAGAAGGGTAGGCTCGCACAGTTGTGCTTGCTTCAAAATATAAAAATAGTTTTTAACTATAGTTATATATAGAGATTTACAATTTGGCGACATTTCACATGCTAAGATAAATGATGTATGTAAATAATAAGATTTTCTTATATTATTTTTTGTTGTTATAATTACTTTTTTTTTATTATATTGTTTACCAAAAAATATTATTGTAGCGACGATTTGTGCTCTATGAATAGTCATAATAAACTTTTGATTAAAAAATATTTTCTTTTATTTATACTATCTGTGTGTGGGTGTGTAGAAAATATTACAATTAAAATATTTTTTTTCTTTTTATTGCAAAATTATTTTTGTACATTTTTTAAATAGATCGAGAGTCAAAGACCGCGTAATCACGAGCCTTTAAAGGCTAAGCCTTTAAATCTTTAAAGATTTTATCTAAACTTGAGTCGCAAGTCCCAGACAGTTCTCCAAGCTCCTGTCTTTTAAAACCCCTATTGTAAAACTATGAAATCCTAAGACATTTCATCATATAATATAATGTATTATCTAATAATATATTTTTTATGCTACCATTTATAAGTAAGTAATGTATAAGGATTTTAAAGAAGTCTAGCCGTCGCTGCCACGAGGACTGTTCAGTAACGATTCTTCTATAATAGAAGATTCTGATGAATCTCTATCTTCTTCATTAATTTCTTCCACTATTAGTTCTTCTTCATCACTAATTACAACATCTTGTTGTTTATCCGATTGTTCTTTTTGCTTATTATCGTGAATTACATCCATTTTAGAACTGCTACCTGAACTTTCTTGAAGTTTTGCATCAATGTGTAATGAAAACTTTACTCCTGGGATGATATCTTGTATAATTTTAGTAGTCATATCTAGAATAGAATTATAGATAAAGTCGTATAATACAGCATCTGACTATAAACGCGATGGTTGTCAGTGCAATTCCCACTCAGAGGAATGAATTATTTTCATTTGCTTCTGGTTATAGGCGTTAAACTCCACAACTCTGCCTGGTGAAAGAAGATAAATATATCAGACATATATATATATATATATAGAAATAACACGGTCTCGCGTTTACCTCTAGTATATAATAACATTTAAAGAAAACCATGGGTTACTTTAAAAAAAAAACAAATTAATTGTTGAACCCTTTCGCTTACTCTTCGTGTAATCCAAGGAACCACATTCCTCAGATATTTTAGATAGCGCCGCGGGTTCTGCCAAATGTTGGCTTGCCTGCGAACATGCATAAGATCCTGCCAATGATATTGAAGAAACTGTCGTTAGATCTGAAAAAGTAATTACACCTGGAAATTAATTTACAGATTAACACTATGTCATAAGTAGCAGGCAGACACTAAGACACTCCGCTGCGAACTTACCGCTGAATTAAGGAGGCATTGCATGTAGATTGGTCGGCACCAGAGCGTAGAAATGAAAATATGAAATATTTCATTTCTTTCAATGAGTCGCTTATTACAGTTACACACTTGTGCTCCTGGGCCTCTGGTCATCCCGCCATTCAATATGCAGAGCCTCCAGAATTCGACGGAAAATGAGGAACGGAGTGTCTTAACACTAGATTTCCTTTATCTATTCTGCTGTGTGCGAAATACAGGGTGTAGCGATAAAATAGACTAAAAGTTTTTTTTACTTACTTTGCCTCGTCGGAGAAGTGATGTTGCCTATAATCTGTAATGTATGTGTTTAAATAAGCAAAAATAAGATTAAACTATACAGTGGAAGATGTAGACGTTTACGTTGTTTTAACAAAAAATTACACATTATGCAAAAGAAAGAAAATTAAATAATTATAAAAATATATTTTCTCATTTTTTGTCAGCGTTTAACATAGGCAAAAGGGCAACGCAGCGTTTAACGTTCCCTACTTCCCACCCAATTTTCGAGATATAGCACACCACCATTACCAGAGGGAGGAAAAGAAAATAATTGCTCAGAGTAAAAATCGAACCTATAACCATCTTTATTTACATTCAAACACCGTCCCACTTCGGTACGGTCTCGATTATTTAATACCTTGTTTTCATTGTATAAGCTGAGTGTGTGTTGCGCTGCAATACTTTCTTTACTTTCTTCATTGGTTTTCTGTAAGATATAATTAGTAGTTAGTTTTTATACTAAATAGCAAATTAGTAGTTAGTTTTTATACTAAATAGCAAATTAGTAGATAGTTTTTATACTAAATAGCAAATTA
>FASU01021966.1:4614-15455 GCA_001486225.1 Heliconius pardalinus sergestus
AACACGCAATGCCTCTACAATTCGTCAGAAAGTGGGGAACGGAGTTTCTTAATATTTGGTTCCCTCTGCCTATCTTGCTGTGTGCAGGATACAGCGTGAAGCTGATTATTAATTGAGTACATTTTAAAGCCCACGCAATCAAAATCGCACTCGAACGTCACTTACACAAAATAAAATAAAAAATCTGCCATCCTATTAAAAATGAATAAAGAACAACAAAAGACAGCATCCCAAAATAGACCGGGACTATTAAATAGTCATTTAAAGAATCCGAAACATTTGTCACGCCGGTGTTTGTCGGTCTCGGTGGTCGACGGGTCGTCGATACAAAGCCGCGATCGTAAATTGTTAATAAGGTGACTTTAATGGCATTGTTCCTTACCGCCCAGAGGGTACTCAGGTAGTTTAGCTAGCGACAATTGTAGGGTCAGTCAGTTCTTTTTTGTGAGTACAAATTTTTGCTTTTTTTGCGGAAAGACATTGAAAATATAGTGTTAAGGACATTGTGCTTCGATTACAGGATATAACGAATGTAGGCTGTTCAAATCCCATCAGGGGAGTGTCAATATTTGCTGTATATTTATTACACTTATTATATACATTACTCAAGAAGAATTAACGAGGCGAGAACAGGGAACCGAATATGTTATTTCTACATAACCTCCATTATTTTTTAACTTGACGCTCTATCCCGTATATAATAAGGGAGGAAGCTTAATGTTCTTAACATTCACTCCGTTTATCAAATAATAATTTATTCCTCTGACTGTTAAAGAAACCCACAACGTCACGTATACGGTCTGATGTGCCGCTGCACCACCTGACCTCGTGCCGAGACATTCCGCTCTACACTCAGAATTCTTGACATGACGTATTTGCAATCTGACAAATCGATGGGACTGAACGGTGTATTTCTTCATCCCAGCGCGGGTAAATGAAACAGACGCAGTCCCACTGCGCCACGATAGCCTCGTACAATAGAGTTACATATATTATATTCTACTCGACGTGTTCGTTTCGCCACTGGCGCCGGCGCCCGCGGCGTTATGTACCTACTACATAGAACCCTTGCATTCGTTCTACTCAGTTTATTCGCAATCATCTCAAAATTTCTTTGTCTTCTTTGATGGATCCATTTAATAATTTACTATGGTTGTATGAGATTTTAGATTATTATTATGAATTTGCTATATATTTAGTTAAAACAGATTTGAAACAAAAGTATCTGACTGTGGCTCGTGGTGTTGACTTCCGCCTTCGCTTCGAAAATTGTCCAGAATGTGGGGAACGGAGTGTCTTTACACCAAATGCCCCCTACCTGTTAAATACGGGAAATACCTACACCTACATATTATAAGATTCACCTTGTCTTTTATCACATATATTTCTCGTAGTTATCTTCAAATAATTTAATTCTTCCGTGAAGGAATCGAACCCATAACTATCATTTTCCCACAACGCCCTTCATGCATGAATATAACAATACTCGTATACGTGCTACTAGCTACCCCAAACGCGGCTTTGCCTACTTAACGATTATGATGTAAAATCAAATTATACAAAATAAGTAGTTACACAATTTTTTGTCTATATTTTTGTATGATTTATAAGTTAAACAGTACTGTAAAGTTTTATCTAAATCCATTTAGTAGATTTTTCGTGAACAAAACTCAACTGTCGAACTTTTTAATTTATTATATTTGTGGGATAGAATTAAATTGTTAAATAAAATGAATTAAAAAAATCGATGAGGTCATTTATACCCCATACATTATAAGGTATATCTCTTCAGCGACTGACAGACAACCTACAGAAACTAATGGCCTTGAGAAAGTTGAAATTTGGCACGTACGTAGGTTAAGGAGTGTAGGAAAGCAATAAGAGAGAATTTCTCGTAATTTATTCGGAAAAGGGGAATACATTTCACACAATATTGATGACATTCGAGGGGTCAAGGGCAATAAATAACTGGAAATTATACCCAATATAAAAATGACTCGGTGAGACGATTGTGACATATGAGAGAGTGACCTTGTTTATTATATCGAAGGTCGCGGGTTCGGGTATACCAAGATGTATACTCATATCGAGTTTTTATTTTACTTAATTTTGTTGTAAAATTTATTCCTATGTTTTTAAATTCATTTACATTTACCGAGTCAGTCATGGTGCAGAAGCATAAATGTGCGACTGTAAACGCGACGGTTGTGGATTCGATTCCCACACGTGGGTATGAAATTAAATGAAATTAATACGCTCATTTCCTCGCTCGTGTTACGAGGCAAAGCGAGGTACTGCGTTTGTCATTCAACACGCAATGCCTCAAAAATTCAGCGGAAAGTAAAGCTACAAAACCTCCATTTATAAAAATATATCTAAATCAACATCCCAGTAGTTAATTTAAAATGTATTGCTGGAAGGCGACATTTGTGAATTAATTAGTGTAAGTTGTATTTTTTGTTTTGTTCCACTGTACTTCTTATCGTGCACCATCATCTAATACATATGATATTAAAAAGTGTAGAAAAAATGATGACCTGTCGCCAAGATTCTCTGCTAACCCTGTGAAATACCGGATATAAAGTAAGATAAAAAATATGCTTATACTAGTAGTCGTCTACAACTAGTACAACTTGCGTGGATTTTAAGACGTAAATAGGGGATTCCATTTTTCCCCTTTTCCGAATAAATTACGAGAAATTCTCTCTTATTGCTTTCCTACACTCCTTAACCGTACGTACGTGCCAAATTTCAACTTTCTCAAGGCCATTAGTTTCTGTAGGTTGTCTGTCAGTCGCTGAAGAGATATACCTTATAATGTATGGGGTATAAATGACCTCATCGATTTTACATATCTCTATATTTCGATCTGACATCGTGAATACGATAAATCGAATAATCTCAACAATCCGAGAGTCTTGTCAGATGTAAGGCAATACAATGACAATATAAACTTTGTGTTTCTGCCAATTAATGTTAATATTCGTATGTTTTGTGTCGATTGTATCGATTGTGGTTTACGAGTTTTTAAAGTTTTTTATCTCCACACGGTATCCCGTGAACCGGAATCACGCAACCTTTCTCAAGCAACTAACTATATTACAAATTCTTTATTCATATTTCCTTACCGTATTAGCTCAGAGATAATAAGGTAGACAATTACGAAGAAACTTAAAACCTCCAAAAAAAATGGGAAATTGAATCGTTATAGAATACTAGCGATGCAACGCCTATCACACTGTAAAAACCGCACTTGCCCATATAAGGCGAGCACTAATGAGATCAGTGGACGTGAAAGGACAGGACTTGCTCCCGGAGCCCAAAGAAGGTTTTTTTACAACTCCAATTTGGTAAGCAAGTAACCGTTTCAAGGATGGTATAAATAAATATTTGTTTTGACCATGGCTGGAAATGTATTGGAATGTAGGTATTGTTAGTTGTAAAACTACTAACTTAGGAAAGTTTTGTTGAGAATATGTAGTGACCTAGTTTTGTATATAATCAGTGTAAGTAAAATTAAAGTAAACTGTTTTAAGGTAAAATTGATCAAATTCCTGAAGTGGGAACAAGGACCGAAATATTAACATTTACAATATTAAATCTAAGAATTTAAAGAAGTTTAAAATATTATAAAATAACTTAGAAACGGATTTAGTGTAGAGATTTCTATAATTACCAACCTATTAAAATAACTGACGATGTTTTAAACAGTGTGGTATTACTGAGTGGCGGTAAGTGGTAAGGAACTAATGGTTCTACAGCAACTATTGTTTACTGTAGCCGCTTCCTCCATTTGTTTATATTTCTTGTTAGCATATATATTGATATAAAATGTCAGTATTGTCAGTTTAGGAAGCTCTCACCGACTCAGAAGGTATTTCGGTAGAGAACCTGTAGAATTTTTTTTATAGTTATGCTTTTTTTACATTCCTGTATGTTATTCATAGGTAATTTCCCGTTCTTGGGTAGTATATTCAAAATTATATGATTCCAGTTCACAGATTTAACAGATTAAAAAAAAATATGTTAAAAGCTCATTCTTCCCTATCGTTTATTTTCGTGACACCGAACGTTAGTTGACGTAACCCATCGTCGTTTTATCTTTCCAGATCATGAAATATGTTTTGAATATAAAAAACTCCAAATCTAAATGTATTTTAAGTAGGTGGTACCCTGAGTCATAAACCTACCACCATTACGATGTTTTGCAGTAACCACAATGGTGTGTAGATATACTTACATACTATTTAGCCAGATGCTTTCCACCCGCAATAGTGTCTATAAATGTTTTAAAAGTGTATTCAGTGTAAACATTAGGTATAGTTGTGGGATTGATCCTCATCCAGGGAACTAAATATTTTACATTTCTAAATAATTTGTTTAAATTCTTTTAATTTTTCTTCTTCGGTAATACAAATCGCGGTTTGTAGCGTTGCCTGTTGTCACTTAACTAGTATTTTTTTAAAAATAGGGCAGAGAGTAGGTAACGGCGTCTTTTCACTAGGTTCTTTCCGCCTAAATTACTATAACAAAAACAAAGAAACAAAAATAAAAATAACTAACTGATATTTTAAACGGTGCTATTATTAAGTAACAGTAGGGAACTTTAAAGCAGACGTGGCTCTGTAGCACAAGGGTGTGATATTAATCGCAACGGTTGTGGGTTCGATTCCCGAAAATGAACTACCTATTTAATATTTTCATTTCCTCGTTCTGATAAGGAGGTAATTCAGCACAAAGTGAGGGGACGGAAGTGTGTTGATGGGAACTGAATATTTTAACACTAGGATCCCAGGTACCCTCTGGATACCCTACTGCATGTGCGGGATACAGCGTGAAGTTATAAAAAAAGTAAGGAACTATTAGTTCTTCGACATCAATTGTTTACATTGGCGGCCGTTTCCTCTGCACGTCTATTTCTTGTTAGGGTTTGTTTATACATAGTACCTACATACACGGCAGTAGTAAGGTAATGGTATTCAATTTTCAACAGTTTACACTTAAGTTTTTTATTTGTTGTTTTTGTTAGCTTTGTTTCTTAGTATTTTTAAAAATTTTATAGTGTTAATTATTTCAAACAAAAGGCTTAAAAAAATATTTTATAAAACATACCAGTATACGTATATTTTAACGTAGACCTTTAAGTTATACGTTCTTCTGTTCTCACTCCGCTTCGCCCGCTTAAGTCTGTGTTATATTATAATCAAACAATACAAAATCTTTATAAGAATTGTAGCCTTTATGTTTTTCTTATATACTAGCTATATAGCTATATTACTGTAAAGTTTTATTCAAATCTGTTTAGTCGTTTTTGCGTCAAACTGGAACTAACATCCATACTCACAAACTTTCACAGTTATACTATTAGTAGGATTAATAATGTTCACATCTTAGGCGTGAGGCTAGTCGACACGATAAGTTGTGAGTTTGAATCCCACTCGGGGAAATAAAACATTTAATAGGTATATTCGTTTCCTCGCTGGGGTAACAAAGCAAAGCGCGGCGTTGAGTTCCGCCTTTCAACAGGTAAGTATTTCTGCTAGAAGTCAGCGTGTCATAATAGGAACGCAGTGTCTCAACACTGAGTCCCGCTACGTTAAATTTTTTATGCTACCGAAAAATATTTAACTCTTTCCTTATTTCTTATTACTTTAGTTGCTTGACACGTTAAATTATAGCATTCATCAACTCTTAATACATATATTAACAAAATTTGATTAATGAATATTCATTGGATACAGTAGTAATTAAATTATTTCAAATTGGATCTGCGTTCGTACTTATTTACGATTTAATAATGGAATCTGTATATTATATATTATGTTATTAAAACAAAAAGTTGTAGCTCTTGTGATGCAACGGCACATTACGGTACGGTCACGGCTGTAGTGATGAGATGAGAGAGTTCTATTCCCACTGGAAGTATTTTGCCGGCCGATTTGGATGATGTTTTTATAGATAAGATTTTTGATGTACAATTTTTCGACTTTACGCCTTTTCCCGCAATTTTCGAGCAGTCAAAAAAACAGAAAGGAACCTAAGACTGTACCCAACTTTCCATATAATATGATTTTTTTTTTTTAGAAATTCATTATAATTTAAAATGTGAAACTTTTTATACTTAACACCAAAAATTGATAATTTATAAAACAACGAAATTTACATTTAATTTAAACGAAGATACGGCAGGTGTGCACTGTGTGTGGTCTGACCGCAAGTGTCGCGAAACTGACATAGCGTCCTGGGCTTTGACCTTTGGTCGAGAATATTTTATACAATGTAGAAACATAATAGCGTGTGATTGTAAACGCGACGGTTGCGGGTTCGATTACCACTCCGGGGACTTAATCATTTTTATTTTCCCGCACTGGTAACAATATATTTATCCCGCACATAGAATCTTTGAGAGAAAACCTGCGAATCTAGTGTTAAGATATTCCGTTCCTCATTTCAAGATACTTCTGTTTCCCATTTTCCAATTCTTAAAGTATTGCGTGTTGCGTGGCGAAACTCAACGCTGCGGTTTGCTTCGTTACCACAGCGATGAAATGAAAATATTAAATATATAGATACTCTCTCGAGCGGCAATCGAACCCACAACCTTGCGCTTGCTCTTATGGTCGCATGCTAATATATTAAACATATTATTTTTGGTTAAGGAATAGACAAGAACATTACAAAAATTATAATAAATGGTTTTGCATGTGTAATAAGAAAAAAAATTAACCGAGGTCATAGTTCAGTTCTCCGATTATCATGAAAATTGGTTGGGTTAAGCAATACAGCCTACAAGATTTATGTACGGTGCACATGACCTCTTCTATGCTTCGGGGGGCAAGAAAGAGTAATCATTGCATGGCCGATGCTAAAAAATGTTTTCTAATAACTTTATCGTATTGTTTAATAAGTGTGTTATTAATCTTATATTGGGCCCTTTAATGTGAATAGACATACCCAGAAAATCTGATGTAGTGACTCTGCATCCCGCATAAAGTAGCGTAAACAGAGGCACGTTAAGACACGCCGTTCCCCACTATTACCAATTAATGAGACCTTATGTGTTGAGTAGCGGAATATAACGCCGCGCTTTGTCTCCTTACAATGGCAAGTAAATAATAATAAAAAAATTCTTGGAGTGCTGAGCCGAGAGACGCTGTACCGCTTCACCACGACGGCGACCTCGACTATTTATTTATTTTAAATATTAAAATCGAATGCTCCAAAACAATGTGTTATGTAATGGTAGCGCATTCACAATCATATCCAACTCCTCAGTTTTTTTATAAACATGCTGTATATCTAAGTAGGGTATTGAGTGTAGTTCATCCACACTCCACCGGTCAAGGCGGTTAGGGGCCACCGGTGGCGCCCATTATTAGATACTTGCTGTCAAATAGAAATCTGATCTAATTTTGTTATCTTCATATTAAATTTAAGCCTAATATTCCCAAATATAAGTAAATTCTGGCCGACGTAGCACAGTGACTACATTATAAGCTCGGCGTTGAGTTTCGTCACTTAACACGCAATCTCTCGAAAATTAGGCGGGTAAAGCGTGATAAGCTATGCCGCGGATATTCTCTAATTAGATTTGAACCTACTACAGTTATCACTACACTAAGCCTGGCTTACGGTAAATTGAGCGGGAAATATTTTTTCTCTAAGGGCCATTAAAATAGGCCGCTCGCTCGTTTAAACAGTCATATAGCACCCCGTAACCATAAATTAAGTGAAACACCAATGAATCAACAACGTCTAAACTTAAGTTAAGTTACGCTATTTAATACATAATTTTTATAAAGCAGCGAATGACATTTTATCCTTTAGTTGTCACCCAATTGCAAGGATGAATATTTACCTCATACTTTTTTTTGAAAAAGTCTATAATATACGTGGCCTCTCAGGTCTTACATCGGTACTAACGTTACAAAAAAATACTCGTCGGTAATTAAAGGTTAAACAAAAAACATAAAATAATTTTGCCACTAGCAAGGTATTTTATATATTTAAGATAATTGTGATCTTTAAAGTGGCAATGTCCGCCCAGAATTTGTGTAATTTGGCGACATTTTTACTTAATTAACAATTTGGTGGGTTTCTACAGTGTTTCTGAGAAATGGTGCTTAGCTTTTGACGGTAGCCATAAAACCTGTAAGGCATCTGAGATTTAAGAAACGTCTATATTTTACCTGCAATTAGAAGTGACATTGAATAATATTTATATTTAACATGAAGATAAATATCGTAAATGGTTTAGTTTAACTCTCACAAAAAGACGTAACAAAACCGCCCAACTGAGTGTCGGACTAGATTGGAACTAGATTCTCTGCACTTTTCTAACCTCTCTATCCTAGAATCACTTGAATTAAAATAAATTATACTTGATTATCAGAAACTTGTATACATAATATGAAAACTGAACATAACTTGTACTTTTAATATTCCTTATAGCCACAGAAGCGGTTACAGTTAAAATACCAGCTAAATCAAACTCCAAGTTGTATTTTGGACATCAAAAGCGTCTCAGGCAGTTAAGGGTACTTTGCTCTTCCTAATCTCATAACCATGATTATATCGCTAACTGTCGCAACCGCGTGTTAAATTTTAAACTAAATTACTCAACTTAATGTTTATTATGTTATCTTGATATGATTAAGTTAAATTAATGACTTTATTTAATGTTATATAATATAGAGCAAGTTTTAAGACTTAGTAATGGAGAAGTAAAATTTTGTGACTTAATATGGAGATATAATATTTTTGAGAGTCGGAACTCAACTCCGCACATTGTCTTGTTATCGAAACAAAAAATAGTAGAATTAAGCGGCGTTAGGTTCCATAACTCTGCAAATAGTAACTGTAAATGAATAAAATGTGACTTACTTTCTGTTCTATAAAATGAGAGAGGCAATACCACATATGGAACAAATCACTTCCTTTATTTACTTCACAACTAACACTACAATACAATATTTATATTAAGCGGTTAAAATATCTCATATATTTAAATAGAAGTAATAACCACTCGGTTTACGACTAAATTAAAGATATAATACATTTGAGATTGAACTGTAAATCATAGTTGTCAAGCTATTATATAGTGTGGCGGCGGAACGTAAAGTATCAAAGTAAGATGTCGGCTTAGAAGATTGCATTTGTACTTGTTTAATATGTGATATTAAATCATGTTTATATGATTTTGTTGTAAGGTTTAATACACTTATATTACGAAGCTTAATAGTTCATTTAGTTGAACGCTCTAATATCAGGAACTATAGTATTTTTTCATTCACGTTGTATGTACTTCCCATATAGTAGGATACGCAGCTGGAACTTGACAACCTTGTGTTAGAGCTTAAATTTAATTAAATGGCGGTACAAAATCTCGCGCTCTTCTTTTCATATTATATAACTCAAAAAATGAGAATTTTTCATTCCTCTAATATTCCAGTAACTTTTGCTAGGTACTTGTATGAAAAGCAACGATTTTTCACACCTTTCCCTGAATTATCTTTATATACTCGTAGATATCGCAACAGCTTTTTAGTTTTTACTAACACCCATTAATGAGCAAGAACGTTAATTAGATTTATCCGAGGTGTCAGTACGAGCCCGAGGTGAGACCTCGAGTATTAATGTTAAATGCCTTCAATGAACGTATAGAAATTGTATTGTATCTTAGTACCTTAGAAGTTAATGAAGCTATGTGTACTGTTTACTGTACTGAGGCCCTCTGTGGCACTATGAGTCTGACTTGAAAGGCGTTGTGGGTTCGATTCCCACTCGGGGGACTTATGGACTTACTTCATTTATAGTCCCGTGTCCCCTAAGTGGGGCAGAGGGCCTCAACCGTGCTCTGCCATCGCGTTGTTGGGTAACGTAGTGTCTTAACACTAGATTTCTACTGCCAATGCCAACTCTGCTATGTATGGGGTACAGCTAAATAATCCTTTTTCTCGAATCAAACTGTCTGTTAGAAAAAACCTCGGTAAACCCTAACTTAGTAAGTTAAACTATTATCCACCTCAAAGGCCGGCAACGCACCTGTAGCTCCTCTGGTGCTGCACGTGGTCGTGGGCGACGGTGATCACCATCAGGTGACCCGAACGCTCGTTTGCCTTGTCCTCTTTCCATAAAAAAAAACATATCAGCAGGAGGACATTTTATTTTTAATTATGTAAGGATGATACAAATTAGAAATAAACTTACTAATGAAGCTAAAATAAAATCTACCTATTTATTCAGTGTAGAACCAATTGATAGGTGTATCATTTTTATTTAATAATTTACATTATTGTTCGTTTTTTTGAAAATTAAATAATTAGTTGAGGATATTGTCGCGCAGGGGCACAGCCTGTGGCTGTAAACACGACAATTGTGAATACAAGACAAAAAACAGAGTTGAGTTCCGCCACGCAACAATATTTAGTTCTACCCCACTATTGTTAAGCTAAATAATATAACAATAAATATATTTTGTAACAGGTAGAGCAGTATTAGACAGACTTAGGGGCACAACGCTGAGTGAGATAACAGTGGTGAGCGACACTAGCGCCTTACTCCCCGCGCCTCTAGATGTGGCGCCCGTCTCCGCAGTGGCCGCGAACGCGACGTGCGGGCAGAGTGGCGCTGAGGAATTCTGCAGAGAAACGCCGGGAAAGTAAGTTTTATGTTTTTATTTCGCTTCACGTTGTATCCCGTACAATGCAGGTTCCCAATTCCCAATTACTCTCTTGTAAGTTAAGTAAGCATAATTTAAGAAATTCGGCAGAAAGTACCTACAACATCGAGTCTTAAACTCAGTTCCCTAGCTTATATCTTCTCCTTCCTCCTGGCATTAA
>FASU01021968.1:412-14211 GCA_001486225.1 Heliconius pardalinus sergestus
AAGAGACGCACTCAAAGTTTGCAACTAAATAGTCTTTCTGCATACATTGATATGTTTAACTTTAAAAAAAAATGTGCAATTACTTACATCCTTGACTAAATTTTGCAACTTCCGCCTAATAGATAATGCATCTGCTGCAGGAATCTAAGAAAATGCATATCGTCTTTAAATTAATAAAATTACAATTCAACTAAACTACAACTTACATGAACAATAAAATTATATATCTGCAAAATAAATGTCAATTTTGTATATTTTCATTACCTAACTATAAAATTTAGGTCAAAAATTAACCGGCCTTACGAAAAGGGCAGGCTTACATTATAATTATCTATTCTTGCAAAATCCAATACAATTTCAATAACTCATTGTGTAAATAAAATAAAATCCTTGAAATTGGTTAATTGTAATTAATTTTAAATTATATAATAAGAGTCTTGTTTACGAGTACGGCTCAGCGGTAGAGTACGACTGTAAGTGTGAAGGTTGTGCGTTGACTTCCCAGTCGGGGAATTGTTGCGTCTACGGCACTAAGCACTAAGACTCATATCCTTAAAACTTGGAAATTGATATTATAAATATATATTTTCTGCGGAACCCACTGCGTTCCACACGAAACCGAATATAACGATATAACCAAAATCATGTAGTCAACAAGGGCGAAGCCGTAAACGGAACCCTATTTTATTTATAAAACGTTAAAGATTTTAATCTAAGTTTTTCTTCGAATCTTACAAGAGTTTATATATTTAAATAGTATTTTTGTAAAGTATTTTTTTTTTAATTACGTCACCGACATTTTGGATCATGTTTGTTCATTCGCACGAGAAAAACGGATGAAATTTATACGTGAGACTTTATTTTCGTTTATTATTATACTATACAAGCAGTTTATTCACAGTTTGCTTGAAATTTTATTATATTAATTAATTGTCAGACATTAGAATTTGGACTACACAACGTAGTCATATGTCTTTTCACATTGTATCTTACATATAAAATTTAGTTTCTCATTTAATAATCAATTTTCAAAGTACTAAGTGTTAAGTTGCAACTTAACGCCGATCTTTGTCTTGTTACCAGAGTGAAAATAATGTTTTCCCTAGAGTGGGAATCGAAGTCACAAACGTTGCGTAAACAAACAGGCGAGACGGTGTGAAATGACAAAAAATATATAAGACACTAAAATTTCTCCCGCCAAAATACAAAGTAAGTACTTTCATTAGGGATAATAAAATTATTTTGTTCATTGATTTAAACTCGTATTGCAGTAAATAGATAGTACGCATTGTTTACTGATAACATGACATTGCGTAACCTTCATCGAAACTTTTACCTACATTTCAAGTATATCTATCTTATATTATATATATAAATACATAACATAAGATAAGATCAAAAAGAACAATAAAAATAACATTCGCAGCTAAATTAAGGAAGCTACGAATTATGCCAAAATGAATCTATTATATTTAAATAATCAAAGTACCTATAGGGAATCTAGTGTTAAGACATTTCGCTCCCCACTTTCCGCCAAATTGTGGAGGTATTGCGTGTTGAGTGGCGGCACTCAACGCCGCACTTTGCCCCGAGACCAGAGGCCGAGAAATGAAAATATAAATTTAAGTAAATATTTCCTTTCCTTGAGTTTATTTATAGACTAATACTAGGACTAATACTAGGTAGTAGGTTTCCTGGGGAGTGAAGCTTTATCCATCATCTATTATACGATAGGGGATTGACAGCATAACATCAACATGCAATCCTTCCGGAATTCGATAGAAAGTGGTGAACGGAAGTGTCTCAATGGGAACGGAGAGCTTTACAATTAGGTTTCCAAATTCCCAGATTCTAAATACCTAAATATAATAGTTAATTAGTTCTATAAAGCATAAATATACATTTAAATAAATATTAATAAAAATTAAGACAATTTTTTGAACCTAGTCTGACTAGCTAACACTTAATCACATTTAAGCTGACAGTCTAAAATACTACATAATGATACGAGTGTTGCGCAAAAAGAAATCACCTTGGCCATATACTTATCATGACCTGTTGCGGTAGGACGCAACGAACCATCCTGTATAGACCTATAGTTTCAAAGGAAACGTATGGAAACAAAGTTCTTTATATTTTGGTTTTAAGCTCTGAATGCATCCAATTAGGATTTTCTAAGTTGGTCATAACAGAGTGTATAATAAATATATTATGACGTAGAAACTTAAAAGTTGTGGGTGATATATTGGTTTTGATGCGAGATTTTAATTCATAAACTGTGTGGCGTATCTGTTATATATTTGGTCTTATTTAATTTCGATTTCTATACAAAAGTGAAATTTTCACTTCCTACTCATAAAGTGAATGTTTCTAGGTCAAATTTTACTTATATTTATTTAAGAATTTTGTTGTATTAAATATATAAAAGAAATTATAATATATTTTAGTTCTCATCTCTCTTTCGTCTGTTTAGTAAACCTTAACTTAAGAAATACAAGAACCTGTGATACATAAAATAAATTTATAATAACCAATATTATTAATTTCAAAGGACTTTTCAAAAAGACAAACATTTTTAGTTAGTATACTAAAAAAATCTAACTCAACCCAATTCATAAGTCTATGTAAAATGTCATACCCGCATAAAAATTCCACACAATATTTATATGTCAATAAAAAAATTAAAATAATCTACGTAATACAAAAATATGACATAAATTCTTAATTGGAATTAAATACTCCTTTCTCAAAACAAGTAGCGGTAGTTTGGTATTTAAAGTAATTAGTATTTCTAAAAAGTTATTGCGAATTAGTCTAGACTCGTATGTGAAATTAACATTAACACTAGGTTTCAAGGCAGATCAGTTCTTGTAAGTGACCTGAGTCTCCTCTAACACCGTTCACCAGACAGATTAATAATTCGAAGGTTTAAACCGAATATATAATATGCAATAAAAAATTAAGGAATTTCTAATTATGATGTTAATTAATCAGGAGATAAAAGTATGAAATTAAACGAGTTTAGCAAAATTTGTGCTTCGCTATTAAATTATATCAAGTATGTAGGGTACTACATACATATATATTTCTATATATTTTACTTTTTTAAATAGCTTCAATAAAGATTCTTCTTTTTCAGTCAAATAGTCTGTTTAAAAGTTCGAAACTGTCATCTTTAGTTCAACAAATTCAGATTTAAAGTTTAAAAACATCGAATGCGCCATGGAAAATTAATGTTTTCCTGTTTTACGCTGTGCCCCGCATCTCGTCATCGTCGCGTCTTACCAGGTAAGAAAAGTGGAAATAATTATTTCTATTGGGTAGGAATCAAACCCACTACTACCCACCCACTGCGTCACAGTGGCCTTACAGGAATGTACCTACTAAGTCTACTTACTACGATATAATTTACTAAATGCGCATATATTAAACTTTATCAGGCTGCAGCCTTAATTTTTTAATCCACTAATGCTAAATAGTCCAAAACATTGCCTTGCTACGACTTAAAATAGATATTTTATCTGTACTAATGAAGAAAAAAATATATGATAACTTCTAAGCTATATCTTCATATATAATCTGACCGAATTTGATAACTTTTTTATTACGTTTTACAATAAGATAACAAGATATATATTATAGGTAAGTTTATAAAATATTCGTATTTGTATAATACATCATTCGTTACAAAACTGGGATCCCATCCTACTAAATTCTATCCTATCAATTTTATAAATGTAAGAGTTTATGAGGATAGATGTTTGTTCCACTTTAACGTATGTGAAGGTTATGTATAATTTGGCTAAAATATAACAATATAATTCAGCGGGCGAAGCCGCGTTTCCGTCGATAGTAGACAAAATTAAAGATTTCACTGAGATTTCCAACAAACTTGTAGAAAGATTTTAATATGTTTATCCAATGTTATTCTTATGTGATGTTGTAGAGACTTTACGACGACTGATTCGCCTTAAAAAAATACGTTTTACAAACAATATGTAAATGAATTTACTACTGCTTCGGCTACTTACAGTATGTGAATCAATTTTCTTAACAAATATCCATACAAAATCCAACATTACAAAAATAACAGGCAACGATCATATAAAAAACATATTACGCAGCTCTTTTCTAAAAAACGTAATTGAGACAGTCCATTATCTGAAACACAGCGAGTCTGATAACCTTTCAGAGCCACGTGGTCATGTGAGCTATCGTGTGTTATACAATCCGTTGTAAAAAACTTAAAATTGCACGCATTTACTAGGTATTGTATTGGTTCATTCAGTTGTTACTATGTAAAGCTGGTAGGACTGAGTGCAAGCAGATTGATGATTTAATTAATATAGCAATTTATTATAAAGAACCGATTTCCATATATTACTAGACAAATAATAGTTAAAAATTAAATTAATATATTCTTAATTTTTATATTATTTACGAAATATGCCAGCAGTGGTGGCTGTGAATCAGCTGCATAAATGTGTGTTAGACTCAACATGCCGGCTTATACTGCCGAAAAACATCTAATATATTTATCTAACCTTTAATATCTTTAAATTAGAAATAGCAATATCTATAAACATGTCATGTCATCTACATAGAAAGTAATTTTAGTAAATAACCATTTAAATCGGATATTAAGATAAAAAAAGGAACATACTATCCGCTCCCACTATGACCATGCCTGGTCTGCAAAATTTCGCAGATAACAGATATCTGCCAAGGCCACCCACTTATCACTACGACATTATACTATGGACACGTATATAAAAAGTTAGGTTGTAATTTATAATTCATACTTATAATTTACTTTAATAATATACCTATAAGCTTAAAACTTCAGTATTATTTCAGTTTGTTTTATGTTAAGGCGTTTACCCCATTGTTTGATAGACAGACATTATCTACTGATAAGTTACATCGATGTCGAAATATTAATCTAGCCTGGATATGAACCCAGAATCACCACGGTTAAGTAAGCACTTCCCCAGTTGAGAACTTGCTTATTTATATTGTATATTTTTGTTTACATTAATTTAAATGAGTTTCAGATTATTCCACTAAATTTCCACACGTTCATAGTGTGCAAAATGATGGGGTCTCAAGCACATCAGTATTTCAAAATGATCAACCATCATAGCCCAGTGGCATGGCCTCTAACTGTAAACGTCGCGGTGTTGGGGTCAATTTTCAACAAGGCGCGGCGTTATGTTCTGCCACTCAGCAAACAATATCGTAAATGGCGGAAAGTGAGTAACTACATATCTAACCCTAGATTTCTCCTGCCTACTGGATGCACCGCGAAGCTGAAGAAGAAGAAAAGTCGTTGAATTTGAACTCATAACCATCAGTATCATCATCAGTTCATCCAGAACTCTCATTAAGCTATACAATTAATTACAAAACTTCTCCATAATAAAAACTATATTGGCACAAAAAAATCAAATAAATATAATTAATATATAAGTATTAATTACTACAGACAACACGTTATCTAATGTTAAAGTAAAGTCAAACTGGTTTGGGAACTTTATTATGCAATAAATAAATATAGCACCAAGTCCGATAGCGTATCACCATTGACGACGTACTGCCAACATTTGTACCTTTTAATGAATTAAACTGATAAAAAATAAAGTATTTGAGAATGAAAGAATTGAAATATTCCTTATTCAATTAAATTGCTAAAATCAATCAAATTACCCTGTTCGGGTCCACTGCTGGACCTGGATAAGCGTCCTCCAAATTAAATTGCTCCTCCCTAAATTGCTTAAGTCTGGATAATTCTAACATTTTTTTTTATCTCAAGTAGGTACTTTTAAAGTCTAGATAATCAGTTACTATAACGGTTTTAAATGAAATAAACTGGTAAATCTTTCAAAGTAATTTGAAAATTTCAAAGATTTGACTGACACCGAAGACATCGTTTGAACAATGTTAAAATTCACCCTCTACCCGCCCCTGGTGTTGAAGTTTGTTTAAAACTTTTTATTCTTTTGATGGATTGTTTAAAGTTTATATTCACAATAATAGTACCTACCACCTTACTGTTTAATACATAGTCACACTTAGGTATAGGTGATTTTATACATTTTTTTGTTTTTCAAATTTAAAGTTAAATATATTAATCATATAAGCGTCAAAAGAAATGAGAGAAACTACACGTACACACGTACACAGCGAAGATTATCCTTCGTTTTCTGTTTTTTGAATTATTTATTTTTTTAAATGGACAGCAACAACAAATCTAAGTAAAAAAAAAAAATATCTGTCAAAAAGAAAATTCAACTCATACACTATTAACTAAATTTATTTGCTGATTTTTTACCTCCTTTTATAAATAATTGGGTATTTAGTAATAATCCAATGGAGCAAATCCGTTGATTTCATAGAAAAGAAAAGTGACTTTCTGAACGATACGCTTCAATAGGCCTGTCCCGTGAAACAGTCTAAGTCTGAATTCAGAAAAAAATTTAGCCCTCGCGTACATTCAGCAAAAACATAAAAAATGCGGGATTGTTGAGTGACTGACAAACAACGCATAGACAAAACTACTGAACTTATAAAGTTAAGATTTTCCATGCAAGTAGGTTAGAGATTGAGAAAAAAGTAAAAAGAGAGGATTTATCGAAATTCTTATAGGGATGGGAAAATCGTTATTTTTTCATTTTACGTCTTAAAATCCACGCAAACAAAACTACAGGCGACAGGTAGTATTTTTTAAATTAATTTTTAATATACTTAAAAATATAAGCAAAAAAAATTAATAAACACAGATTAATAAGTAAATATGGTTAATGTAGTGGCATAATGGAATCGAGCGTTTGCCATTTAGTGTGGGTTGGTGACGCCACTAGATATGAATGAAAGAGGCGCCCACGCACACACGCTACTATACGTATACTATGTTGTAAGGCTTGTTGTAGAATATAAAAGTTTTTTTAAATTCCTATTATATAATATTTGAGGCCGTCGGGCGCAGCGACATTGTTTGATTGTAAACGTGATGGTTGCGGGTTCGAGTCCCTCTTGGTGGAATGAATATTTTTTTATTTTCTCGCTCTGGTATCAAGGCGAAGGATAGCAATTTTCTCACAAAAATATATTCATTTTTTTTCACACTGTAGATCTTCCACTTTCTGAACTATATTCAAACATTTAATTGCTTCGTTTTGTTATATTTAAGATTTTTTTAATATAAATCGCATTTAAATTTAGTATATGTCTTAATTATCTGTTAACTAATGTAAGTTAATATGTAAAATTTATTTTAGTGGAGCCACGGAATTAGTTATTTTAGTTCTTATCAAACATTTATAAGTTAATTATTACAAATGTCAAGATAATTTAAATTTTAGAGGCTAATATCTGAGAATCAATAGATTAACACCAAACTACATATTTAGATATTTATAAACATTATTCAATATTCTATAGCGCACCGGCTATTAAGACCGGTTTTTAGTAATTTACTAGAAAAATATAATATTACCTTTGATGTTAACGCTGTACTGTTTAGAATTAAATACATTTGATTTTTGAGTGTTTTAAATTCTTTGTTTGTTTTTAAAATCTTTTTCTTATAGCTTACAAGTAAATTTATAAAGTAGATAAAATGTGTACTCTCTACCGTTAAAACGTAGAAAATTGAATGACGCCACTCTATCAAATCACGATTTTCCTTACCGGTTCTGTAAAATAAAGCATACAGATAATAAATAAATATCAATTACTGTGTAGTATGAAACGGGCCTTAATTCACTGACACATGCACAGCTATATATTATAATATCATCTGACGTATTTGAACCTTTGGCGCTGGCGATGAATGAGATGAATGGCAGTAGGTTATGCGAAAACACGGTTTTGGCGAAATTTAATTTAGGTTCGTAATACCGTCGTGGCGCAGTGGCAGCGGGTGGACTGGGTTCCAATTCCCTACCCTGCTATATGAAGTAAAATAAATGTCACTTAGCTTTTAGTGACGAACATTTGTATACGAAAGATATATAAGAAAAATGGAGAACTGAGTAATTTTTGTTCTTTTTTGTCAGCTTACTTTTGATAAAAGATATATGATAATATTTTTATAGTTTCACGCTTCCCGCGTAGCGATCGGGAGAGTGCGGCTCTTGTTACCGAATAAGTAATCGTTTCATCACATAATTATTATTATCACGGCGACGCGAGTATATAGGAGACAAAGTTTATTAATAACTTTAACTTATAGAAGGACAAATGTTTAGACACTTCCGTTTCCAACTTCCCAACTTTGCGCCGAATTCTTACGACATTCCGTGTTGAGTGGCGGCATTCAACGCCACACTTTACCACGTTACCAAAGCGAGCAATTAAGTCATAAACAACGTTTAGTTACTTAGTTGTCCATAAAAGCGAAGCACCCGCGCTTTCGTTCTTAAGGTCAATTTCCACAATTTCCTTCCAATTTTCAAAACATTGTGTAATGAGTGGCGGAACGCGATACTACGCTTGTCTCTGATAAGTCAGAGCGAGGAAATGTAATAAATCATTGCCTCGAATAGTAATCGAACCCACAACTGTCGCGCTTACACTCAAACACTACCACTACACCAAGACACCTTGAAATTCACACATATAAACCACTTTCATTTATTACATTTAAAAAAAAACTTCATTTAAAAAAAGTGTAGAAGCAATTAAGCAAGCAATTAGTCGAACAATAGCAACAAATTATCGTCCCGCGGAAGTAAAGCCGCGATACAAACCGCTTCCTGTCTCTGTCGCCGGCGCTGGCATGGGAACCCCGAATGATCCTTGCTTATCAGACATGGTATATGGTCTTTATCTTAGTGGGAATGGGAATTGACGTATGGATTTTGTATGTCTCCCTTATGTAGATATGGTTTTAGTTTATTTTTTTACGTTCACGCTTTATCATGTGAGGGGAGAAAATTTCGTGTTAGGACAGAATGTCCTTTTCTACCTCAACATTGGGCTTTGCCTATTAGCGTGGAAGACTCACTCCCCTGAGTGGGGATCAAACCCATAACCATTGTTCCACTGCATTAAAATCAATATTAATTGATTTGTCAAAGAATTGTCAAAGTATTATGTTACATAAATATTTTGCATATAATATTATATTTACTAGAGAATTATTTTCTGAATTTATTTAAGAAAGTACAAACAACATGTGAGATACCTATACAAAATGGTGGCGTACCACAATTTTCATTTAACCAATTAAGGGTAAAACGCAACTATCGAAAGCTTATTTAGAATGTTTCACTATGGACAAAGGCACCCGTATCTGCAGATTTATTAAGAGTTGTATTTATCAAAAGCTTCAATTAAAAAATAATAAATTTCCCATCTCTTCACTATACTTTATAGCTCAATTGAAGTCTGTTTATATAAGCGAAGCGAACTGTATATATAGGCGAAACGGATCGTTCCACCAATTCACACGCAAATATTCAAAGCTAAGCGATAAGTAGTAATTAACAGCATCCCTTCGCATTAGGTTCTCCATGCCTACTTTTAAGAAAAACACGGGCTTGTTTAAAACAGCAGTTGTTGATTTCTTCTTTTCGACACCAATATCTACATTAGGAAGATTTACAATTCCCCGATTAAATTATTGATCGTCATACAATTTAAAAGTATATTATCTTATTTTGTTGTTATTTATTATATTAATATATGAGATCCTGGCAATGAGTAGGTCAGGGCTATCAAGGGTGGTCTGAGTGACCTCTAGACGGTGTTGCCAACACGGAACATACTGTGCCACATTAATTATACACCATACTTCAGAGAAATATATATCCTTGACACGTCTAGACAAATCATGATGGGTGTGCATTCGTTTATACAGATCAGTAATAAATCAAGGATATTTTCTTACGCTTATCTTTAGCAACTTCAGACGACTGACTGTTCTCGTGACGGTTGTAGGTTCGATTCAGACTCAGTGGAATTCAATTTCTTATATTTGTTGCAACAATCTCATTCTAGATAGAAAAAGTGGGACGTTTATTTCCAGAAAGTGTTAACTTTTGTGAAACATAGTAAACGGAGTGCGATAATACTCGATTCTTTCTAATCCACAAAACGAAGAAGATAAAAAGGATTTATTATTCACACAAACATGATTCAAGGCCGTCCTGGCACAGAGCCACAGCGTCGTACCGTAAATATGAGTTCAATTCCTACTCAGGAAATAATTTCATTTGAGTAGAGTTCCCCCACTTAACACGCATTATCCCGAAAATTGATGCGTTGGGAACGAAGTGTCATAAATCTTATAACTAGGTTCCCTCTGCCCAAGTATACGCGGGATACATATAGCATGTAACTAAAAATAAATGAATACCATAATTATCAAATAATCAACAGAAACGCCACGAAATTAATATTTATGTATATTTAATAAGTGACGCTATTAAAGAAGATCCAAACCAGTTCCACTGACCTCCAGACGACGCGAAATCAAAAGTAGTTGTTCTGCGTCATTTATTGTTACTTTATTATACATTTATATTGATAACACCTGGCCTAATCAGGTATATATTGGGTAGTCGAATTTCGTTTATTTTTCTTATATTGGGTAAAACTAATTGGGTATTAAATGGTCAACGATATTACACAGCAGTATAGGCAGAGAGGTACTACCCTCCCAGGTTCTCTCTGCCTACCCTGCTATGTGGGGGATACAATAAGAAAAAACATGGCCTTATATATTTATTAAAAACGATAGTGAATTTGGATCCCAAACACGCATAATCTCATATTAACTTACCAAAAATTGGTGATAGTCATGGCGCAGGGACACAAGCGTGCGACTGTAACCGTGACAGGATGTGGATGCGATTCCCAGTCGAGGAAATTAAATATTTTTATTATGTTTGCTCTGCTACCACTCAACTGGTTCACGTTATCACGTTATGGAACAACATTGTATTTCACCAAATAGAAAGCTTTTTATTGATTTTCCTTACAGAGGAGAAGCTATTTATCATAATTTGGGTAACAGTTCCTTTACCAACTGTTTTTCATTGGATTTTATATTTTTATTTAGTGACTGAATGACAACGCATCGAACAAACTATTGAATTTAGAATATTGAAATTTTGTATGCAGATAAGTTAAGGGGAGTAGGGAAGCATTGAGAAGGGAATTTACATGAACAGAAATTTACAAATGATGGAAAAAATGATTTTCCATTTTACAACTAAAAATCCACGCAAAGTTTCGGACGACGACCACTCTTTGATATTATACGTAACTTAACAAATACAATTAATTGTCTTCCTGTTAATACAGATAGAATGTACCAAAACATTTACAGCAGAGACAACATACCTACATATAATAACTTAACGGACTATTGGATTCCTTTGCCGAATCTCAAGGATGTTTTGCATTACAGAATAACAATCCAAGGTTCAAGTGTGACTGGTCATCCACTCGCCATAGCCCCCATAGCCCAGAGATAGGTCAGGGTTTGCAAAAGGGCGGACCAGTTCCGTTGACCTCCAGACAGACCGCATTGTGAGACGGAGCGATATGGGTACAGTACAGTCCATGCATTGGAATGTCAAATAAAAGATTCCTTCATTTTACATTAAGACTTTTTAGGTACGTTGCAAGTTTATATGGGAATGTTCCCATCGTTTGAGTTTTATTGCGATGTTGCGATCTAAAAGAAAGCCTTATCCTTATTAGTTTTAATATCTATACATTAACAAGTAATTTACTTTACATTTTTTAGGGTTCCGTACTTTTTAAGGAAAAAAAAGGAACCCTTATAAGATCACTTTGTTGTCCGTCTGTCTGTCTGTCTGTCAGTTCAGGAAATAACCTGAAAACTATACATTTGTGGTTAAATCTTAAATGATAATAGCTTTAAAAGGAGGGCAAATTTTGGTATTAAAGCTGCTAGTTCAAGCGAAGTATCAGATGAAAAGGTTTAATTTAACACGATGAAAGAGTATCTATAATAAAATCAGTAGAAGGTTCTATGTTTACGATATATAAATTCTGCAATAATATTTAAAAAATAAATAAACTGTTTAAAATATAATGAAAAAAATATTTTTTATTAAAAATTAACTTTCACTTTCGTTAATTAAACAATCATCTCTATACAAGCGAAACCATAACCAAAAATATAAAACATCAAATAATAAAATATTACATAAGAATAACTCATACATATATTATATTTCTTCTGAGAACATATACAAGGATAGCGAGTGTCTCGAATGTAATCTAGACCTAGTTTCGTAATAAGCTGTTACTAATAGGATTTTAGTTTTAGATTGCCAAAGACTAATTGGTTTTGAACTTGCTTATTTGTAACTTTAGCCTAGGTAGGTACTTACGTTATAATTATCCATTATTGTTTTAGTTTCATGTATTTTAAATGTATTACTTTGTTCTACGTTTCGTTCAATTTTGCTTTTTGAGAGGAGGAACTCAACGCTGTATTTTGTCTTATCAGAGCGGAGAATTTAAAATAATGTCTTCATTATAATCATTGCCCCAAATAAGGATTGAACCCACAACTGTCGTGTTTACACCTCTGATTGTATTATTATCCTTTGTGATACATTTTATTTAGAACGGGGGTCATTTTAATATGACTAGTATTGTCATTCCTTACTTAGAGGCTACTAATGGAACCCTTTATAAATTCTAAGCATTTATGTTTGTTTGTCTATTCTTATTTATATAAACATGTCATTTGATGATATTAAAGAATGTATGGCCCTAAATATATTTCAAGATTTGAAGAGCAGCTTATTTAGGTTAAGTACTTAGTTTCAACATTGCATAAATCGTAAATTGAAAAGACATTTGAAGCAGAAGGGTGTTTAGAAATTCACTTTCTAAGACCAATTCATTAATATTTCTTCAACATGACTGCATGTATGAAGAAGTTGATTGAGTGTTTGATAAGAGGCGAAAGGGATATGAGAGGTAACTTAGGGGAGGACCAAAGTCCTCTGTACTAGAGGCATAGTGTGAAGCTATATCTATCTAAATAAGTAGTATACACTATTTTAAATTGTGTTATTGTTATTATGTATTATGTATTTAAATCGTGTTTATTTCTTCAAATAGTTACGAATTCAAATGCCATTCTGAAAAATTTACACTAATATTATAAGATTGAGGAGTTTATTTGTTCCACTTATCGAGGAAGTAGTAGAAGTATACATATAGATATATTTACATCACGTTAATCGTTCCGATGTAACCCACTGTACCTGCGGTCAGAGTTCCACACTTAGCATGCGACATGTGGCCTATACAACTGTTAGCTAGTGTTTATATAAAAGAAAATTCAATATTTTTTTTTTTACTTACTCTATATTAGGCTAAATATGTTTTTAAATATAGCCTAAATATTTATCTTACAATACAATAAAAGTTTTATAAAAAAGTTTTACAAAGGTTTTATAGTTTCACGTTGTACCATCATACACCTATAGCGTGCCAAGCAGAGAGCACCTAGGGTTAAGACACTTCAACTTTACTTCAACTTAACAAACATTAATAATTCATTCCCTCGAGTAGGAATCGAACCAGCAACCGTCTTGTTTAAAGTCAGACGCTGCGCTACTGTCCCTCGAAGGCCTCAATATTTTAAGTATTTCTAAAAATAGACTAAGCCCATATTGGTTTTCCTTATACAGTTACCTACTGCTAACAATTCAAAGAACATTGTAAGTGATTGTACGAATCAATGGAATGCGGATTTTGTTTAGTGATATTAGTATTTAATATTTAACTTAAAGACGTGTATT
>FASU01021973.1:1241-11921 GCA_001486225.1 Heliconius pardalinus sergestus
AATTCCATATACTTTGTACTTCAATGTATTTGGCGCTTGAAATTTATTAAGTCACCGGATTATTTTCTAAATATGAACGCATTTTTTTCTTTCTTTTTTGACTTTTTTCGTTGTTTTCACTATGTTCTATGCTACTTCCTCTGTTGTTTTATTTACGTACTGATTCACTATACCTACTATAATATATACTTTGTATACATCTAATGCCTATATTTTCTTAATATGTTAAATTTCTTAATATCTTTTACTTATAGTGTTATCTTATCTTATATTTAGATATATTTTTTGCTTTTCTTTTCTGTTATTTATTAATCGTCTAATGTTTTCTATCTTCTATCTTATTATAATTTTTACAATTACTTCTACATATAAAATATTTATTATTTACCATTATAAAAACATATAAATTCCTTATTACTTTACTTTATTTTATTTTATATTTTATTATTATATATTTTTCTTTTCTTTGCTTCTTTCTTATTTATTTTTCTCTTCTTTCTTTTAATTTATTGTATTTCATATTCTTGTTTTATTTCCCTGTCTAAATCTACTACTTTTTAAATCTTATTTCTCTGTTTCTCTATTGTACCTATATAATTATATACATTGGAACTACCTGGTGATCTTTAGAACAAATTAGAATAACGCACAAATCGTTGTTACTTGTTATTGTTATTAAACATTTTGTTTTTATATTTTATTTTTTATTTCTCTACTCCTATAAAAATGATTTCTCAACAAATAATATATTTAAAAATGATCAACATATATTTTTAAATATATTATTTTATAAATGAGGCTGTACAATATAATTATTATTTTAAATTAACATAACTAATAACTTTTAGTATAAAGAATAATAAGCAATTCCTTAAAATTTATAAAAATATACACTTTGACACGAATGATTTCTCGAAACCATTTAATCAAGCTTAACAAGTAATAAAATCATATAAATGAAAACTCCACAATGATTTTGCTCATTTATTATCATACATTTAACATATATACTTATACAATTATATTTAAAATAGATTTCTTTATTTTATAACAGAGTAATGAATATGCATGTATGAGGTCTATGAGGCCTATGAGGCTACGTACTTTTTCTAATATTATCTAATAAAAAGTCAGACAGTTCCGCCAAGTACATTGTGATCACTAATCATTTTATTACAAGCATGTTATTATTATATGAATATTATACATTCAATACTGGTTACAAGCTTAATAATAATTTATACGGTAAAATTTGAAATAAGTATCATTTTAGTTTTTCAACTAATTTTATTAGACTAATTTACTGGTTTATAAAAGTAGGTATGGCAGTAATTGAGAGAAAAATATAATCGGAAAATATATTTAATTAGTATTACATGTACATTTTGTTCGATATTTTATTATATTTATATAGTTGTAATAACCTTTATTTAAGTAATGCCCAAAAAAATTGCGATGTCAAATGAGGGTAGTTGCAATATTTTACTTAAAATATATATTTTTTTACATGTCAAAGGATTTTATGAATATCAAATGTTATTATGTTTTAGTCAATATTATAAAAAAAGTTTTTTTTTTCAATTTTAAATCTCCATTTGTACATGATTATAACAATTATGAAATAATATTTTCGCACATTTTTGCTTATAACAACAATATTTAAGTCACACATACACAAGCCAATGTTTGGCACTAGTATCTGAACACTGTTTTTTGATTAGGCAATTTCCAAACATCTATTACTTTACAATTTTTGTATTAATTAAGTATTTGTACTACACAATTGTAATTATAAATTACATTTATTTAACAGCAACTTGATAATTTTATGTTTTTAATAATATTTAGTTAAAAATGCAACTTATTATATTTCTAAGAGTAAACGGCTAAAGGTTTATCCGACATTTTTTTATAATCGTACAACGCCGAACTGGCTTAAACTAAAGTAGCCTTTTGAATTAATCTACGATTTTTTTTGTTTTCATGGATATTTCAGAAAATATTTCTCAGATATTGTTAACTGTTTTATTCTAGGTAATTTAATAAAAAATAAATAGCATAAATAAAATATAAACAATATAACATGACATTGTGCTAAATTATCTCACTCAGCGGTAAATTAAAATCACAGCATTTTATACAGAAAATAAATGTTTTCTTAGCCATTCCGAATCTTACACCCTACGTCTTATCGATATGCTACTCCTAGTCACGTGCAAGTACTTTTAAGAAATAAATATACCTATTTTTTATTATTCATACTTAACAAAATTAAATACATATAAGTATATACATATTTTTACTTTTTCTGCAACATTTAAACAATAATACTGTTAAGACAGAGGCCATTGTGGCGCAATGTGAACAGCTTATAACTATAAACCCTATGATTGTGGGCCAATGCTGGGCCACTTGTGGGCTTGTAATGAAATTTTAATTTTTAAATTCACATTTTGCCCCGTAAAACACTCAAAACAACAAACATGTCAAAGTTACATTTGGGCCGATTCGGTGACGTAGTTGTTGTTGAGTGGCGGAACACAACGCTGCTTGAAAATAAAAATACATTCCCTGGAGTAGGATCATATAACTACTATCGCGTTTCCAATCAGAGGCTATCCCATTGGGCCTCATCATACACTCTCTAATAGGGTCTCAATGATCTAGTAAATATTATTAAAAAATTAAATTCAATCATAGCAAATAGTAAAAAATAACAAACAATTGCTAAAATTTTAGTAATACCCAATCTCTGTAGTAAGTAAGTACTTGCGTGTAACTATCCCTTTCCCGTACACACTATAGAAAGTCAAGAATATAAGACTAATAAGACACTTTCGATTTTCATCAATTCCCATCTGTTCAGAAACAACTTTGGAAGCAAAATGTTGCATAAATAAAAAAAATATGTATTGAAAATTGTTACCAATTTCATATTTTTTGACAGTTGCAAATGTCACTTTTTAAAGGGTATTTTTTATATTTTTTTAATTTCATCATATTTTCATACTAACATCTAGCATATAGAAGTAAGTATTAAGTTATAATATTACACTATACATTAACACTATGGAGCGCAAAGGTAAAATGATTCTATAATGAAAGTGTTTCATCAAGCCCTTGAAGCGTATCCTTTCTAATAAAAAAAGAATCATCGAAATCTGTTGGCGGAATATTGAATTATTCGTCCATTTGTCGCGCACATACTTAATGAAAATTTAAGACATGTGATTTTCTCATGGGACCATTATCAGAAATCGACGAAATTAATATGCGACCACGGGAAGCACTAGCTTTCAAATAAAAAAAAGAATTATCAAAATCGGTACACCCAGTCGAATTGAAAACTTCCTCCTTTTACAACTAATCTATCATATAAAAAAATTAAATTGACATTTGGATTGATATTACGTTAAAAAGACACTAAGAGACATCACTCCTTTTCTAAAGTCAATTTTGTAGCAGCATCTAATGTTATATAACATTTATATAAAGTACATGTAGTATTTTAATAAACCAGACAAGTTACATTCCAAATCTCAAAAATTTTGGCATCAACCTTCTACTTTATATAAATACTACAAAAAAATCAATTACTTTTAGTAATAGATTTTTTAGAAATGTACGTATGTGGCTTTGTAGAATGCATATAATTTAGTTTTACATAACTATTTCTATTTTTTACCTCTGCCCTCCATAGCTAAACACTAAACCCTCTATTAAGAAACTTACACATAGATAAATACATTTAGTAATTTACATACAATTCCGAATTTCAAAATTCTACTTCCAATACAATTCCTTCGGCCGACTTTGTTCCTTTAATTTGCTAAACATAGGAATCGATTTATGTGGTTTTCAAAACTCTATACATAAAACGATTTGTGCAGAACTCTTGTGTTTTACGATTCCAAATCGATATCTTCCTTGCCCAAACATTAAGTCTCAATTTAAACACTTTAAATTTAACATCTTTACCATAATATGTTAAAAATACAACACTTTGAACATTTCTTTTGGTTATAAGAATTAAATTTGTAATTGTAACGCCATATAAAAGATCGATAGCATAGATACATTTTAAACGATTATCCTAACGATTAATGCACGATAATAAATACAACATCCGAAAATACACTTTGCACTACTCAGCTAACTAAATGATATGACATTTCACGAATAAATATTACGTAGAAAGTCATGTTTTTCTTGACACCAAGATAACTAACTGTAAAAAAAAACTGCGATAGACAAGAAAAATGTTCAAAAAACTTCCAAAATATGAACCGTACGAGTAAAATGAAAAGAGCACCATAATTTAGAAAAGTGAGCATTTGAAAATTGTTATAAATATAAATTACATACTAACGAGTAGATACATATTATTTGGATATTAAAAATCGACAATAGTTGTTTTTCTTCATCCCTTATAACCTTTATATTTAAGCGAATATGAAGGAAAGAGAAGAAAGATGTAAGATTTGCTTATTTTTCAATGTTAAGCTAGCAAATCTTTAATTTAGGAGTAAAAGGCGTATATTACACACATACTATGTATATAAATAGCCTATGTAACATTGAACACTCAAGTTATTTTCAACTTTAAAAATCTATACATAAAGTTCAAAATTCATCTACTAATATTCAAAAATTTAATAAACGCATTTAAAGTCCGTTTTTGCAAAAAGCTTATTTTATTCATAATTACTAAAATATTAATATAAAGAAAATCCACTACATAGTTATAAAGAATTAATGTAAGTATATATATTATATACAAAAATTTTAGTACAAACATTACGAAGCGAATATTACGGATGATTGCTATCAAAAATAAATTTCAACGTTGTCATTTAGCGCCATTTTTTAAATATTGAAACAATTGTTCACAGATTCAGACATATTATGAAGATTTAAAATATCAATTCCAGAAACTTCGAGAACATTTACAAGTTACAGCATATTAATTAGGCCACTCTACATCAATAAATATATGAAGGGAACACCACAAAAACATCAGATTCGAGACATATAATAAAAATGATTGATCATCCAAAAAGTAAGCTCCCGCAGATAAAATCCTGTTTCTCCAGAATCTCGTAATTCCGCAACAAGTTGGATCTTTGGAAATCTGAATTCAATCCATCTCCGGAATTCCGAATAAAATATCAACTTTAGACTCAAAACAATTAGTCTTTCAAGCCATATTATAAAAATAATTTTACATCCAAAAGCGTCGACTCCTGAATTGCAAAAAATGGAATTCTGGAAAAAAAATCCATTCAAATAACAGTAAACGGTGGTCCTGGTAAACCTTCTTATATACCGAAGAAGCCCCAAGTATGATGTTAGGCTCAAAAGACGAATCTTGGTCCTTTGAGCCAAATCCAAAAACAATCTAATTAGCCCACGCCATTACAACTTTAGAGAAGGGTACAAACAGAGCGGTGAACTGTGGAGGTGTTAAGAAGTACCTCCTGGTGTTGTAAGTGCCGTCGTTGCGGGGCAGCCCCGGATATTGTGCAAGGGGGAACTCCGCACCCACTACTGTTGTGGAATTGGCCGCTGTACCACCGGCAAGGCCGACGTATCTGAGAAAATAATAGGAGAAAAATAATGAAATTAAATGTACTCATGTTGTATTAATTGATTATTTCTTGTTTTTTTTCAGCTTCACGCTATATCCCGCACGTAGGTAGGTACAGAGAGCCTAGTGTCACACCGTTTCCCACTTCCGCGCCGCACTTTGCCTCGTTACCAAAGCAAGGAAATGAAATATGAAATATTTCTTTTCCCTACCAAAGTTCAGTAAGCATAACATCAGAGCGACCACGACTCGTCGAATGTACCATAGATATATAAAGACATTGTATTTTTTTTACCGGACACGTCCAATAGCCAATCTTCCTTGTGGTGTTATAATCTTAACCGCGTGTCCCAACCGCAGTTGCCGCGCCTCCGCTGGTATGTACGGTTGACCGGTTTGCGAAGTGGGGTAGTCCGCTGAAACGATGAAATTTAGGTATTATTTAAATAATACTCATAAATAGTAGTTTTACAAGTAAATAATATTTATGATGGATAGGCGATCTGTTGTCAGATTGATTTAGCTTCACGCTGTATCCCGCATGTAGCAGGGCCCGCAGAGGGAGGGAACCTAGTCTTAAAACATTCATTTCCCCACGCACCGCTCAATTCGAGATATTATGCGTTCGCGCATACACCTTAAGGCCGTGGCCGTTCATAACCATAATCTTTATATTCAGATGGTTGTGGTGCAATTTTGAAATTACGTGTATGATGACTTTATGGCCGTTTTCACATCAATATAGAACTAGCCTTTTGAGAAAAGAAAAAACAAAATTACTTAATAATAAATTACAATGGAAGTAACGATTTCAAAAAAAAAATAACAACAACAACTAACTAAGAAAAATAAAGAAATCTTCCCTAAAAAACCATTCAATTACAATACTAACTATCCAACGAAGTAGACCTCAGATTGTCTATGGATCGACGCAAGTACACTTCCGTGTCCCGCAACAGTTCGTCTGTATCGTCGTTACGTACATCAGGTAACGATCCACGCCATGGTGCACCTGAAAGAAAAAAAAAACATAATTTACATCTATTTGTTATATTTTTTAGCTTTACGCTGTATCCCTATTGTACTAGAGTTAAAACACTTCGTTCCCCATACATTCCGTATTGAGTGATTTGTATTGTTACAAAAGCAAGGAAACAAAAATAGCTAGAAAATAATTTATTCCCCCGAGTTAGAATCAAATCCACAACCGTAGCGTCAACAGTCAGATACTCAAAGTAAAACAAAAGAACAAAATCTTTGTCGCATAAAAAGAATAAACGGAAAAAACCAATCCAATATTAGAGAAATATCAAGAGTAATAAATTTGCCTCGACACTAGAGCGAAGAAATTAAAATATTAAATATGTCATTTCTTCGAAGCGTTTACAGTCGCAAACTTATGCCTCTACCCCACGACTAGCCTCAAAAACGAAAGTATTACAGATTAGTAAATTAATAATTATGTAGTTCAAGTGGGCGAAGCCGCGGGCGGCTCGCTAGTAAAGAAATAATTATACGTATTATACCTTTAATTGCGTGCATATTAGTTTGTGTAGTCCAATCATTGCTTCTGTCGACGCTGAGACACGGCGAGCGGTAACGATAGCTGAAACAAAAAAGTTTATAATTATATAAAATGAATTGTAGCCCACAGCTTCGTCTTCGGGGACTATAATATTTAAAATCTCAATTTTCCTTTTAGATGTAGAAAGAAATTTACCGTGATGGAGATTGCGAAGGGTCCTGCGAAGTGGATGGTTGTCGACGTTGAGTCCAAAGTGGTTCTGCTGATCTAGACAATTCTGGTACCATCGATGTGAAACCTGGAAATAAAATATTATTATTGTACTATATTGATGCCGTCGTGATGCAGTGGCACTGTAAACGCGGCGCACGTGGGTCCGATTCAAAGTCGATGCAACTCATTTTCACTTATTTTCATATCATCGCTCTGGTAAGAAGATAAGGCGCGGCGTTCGGTCCTACTTTGCCTACCCAACTATGGGGGGTAGATAGTAAAACTTGAAAAATACCTATAAATATAACTAATCAATGATATATACGTAGAAATAAAAATGGCATCTTAAGATCGATCTCAGACTTGGGAGGAGTTTATAATACACGTATCGCTTTAACAGGTCGTGGTGTCAGACGCACGTCAGATATTGTCAGGCTCTGTTACGCGTTATGGGAACATCGACATTACAGTCGATAAAGCGTTGTCATCTGTCATTTGTAAATGGGATAATAACTAAGTCCTATACGTACCGATATCGCTTAGCAGCACTCTTCTTGCTTCATCAGAGTGTCGTGGAGCGGGACGCGCGTCAGGGACGGTCAGGCGTCGAGCGTTTGCGACGCGTTGTGGAAGCGTCGGTATTATTGTTGGTGGAGGAGCGCCTATCTTTGGAAATCAAGAAATTTCACCAGTTTAGGTTATGTTTACTAAGGATAAATAAGTTTTACTAAGAATTTATAATTTTAATCGTTTATAATAGCGTTATAGTATGCGGTTTTTTCTATTGACACTGTAGATCAAATGTCAGACGCTAGCCACTTAGCGTTTTCTATGATTGCTTTCTATATGATTCTTTCTTGATTAACGATTATCAGCCCATAGGCTGATAATCGTAAATATAAAAGAAAAAAGAAATATGATTTGGCGAAGGAAGGAAGGACTAAAATCGAATTAGTTTAAGTTACAATTTTTTGAACGGAGATGTGAACCTGAAATGACTTTACAAAACAGATAGAAAAAAGTAGGACATATAAATAATATTAAATGTCTCGAAACAGTTTTCCAAAAAACCGTTAAGTTATCATGCTAGTAGCATAATTATATACATTTAAATACCTTATACGCCAAATATCCATCAGATGTCCATCTAGGTGGTAAAGCGGAGACGTCGGTCTGCGCAGAATTCTCGCGTCGGGGGGCGAAGCCCTGGTACAAAACGGGACGAGGACGACCCGTTGATTTGTACCCAGATCGTACTCCAGGGCGAGTTAATGGTGGCCTGAAAATATGAAATTTTGAAATTTTGAAACACACTTCATCCGCCGTTCATTCCAGTTCATTCTTGCCTAATTTGAGTCATTGTGTGTTAATTGACGGAACTTAACACCGCGTTCCGTCTTGCCGAAGTAGAAATAAACATAATCCATTTCTCTGGGTAGAAATAGAATTGACAACCATCGCGTGTATAGTCAGACACTATCCAACTGAACCATAGTAATCATAAGGTTACATTTTTTTATCATGGAGTTAAATTGAACTTACGGAACGCGTTAACAATTGTAGAGACGGATATCTAACTGTACATGATTACTATGGCCGTAAATCCCTTTCGATTTCCCCTCAACCCCAACTCGAGGAATTATATTCAAGCATTCAAATATAGATCTACAATTTAAGTATAAGAAATGTTAGTGAGGTTGGAATCTAAAGGTATCCTCTCTAAATCGGTTATCATATTAATATGCTAGCCATTCAACAGAAAACATGCAAGAATTAAAGAAAGATCATGAAAATTTAAAAACCGGTTCATTGATACAACTAAAATAAAGGTATTAACATTAAAATTAATGCAATTAGTCGCCATTTTTAAAACCACTGTTTATAGGTGTAACAAGTTTAATAACAGATGAGTTACCATTTAATGGATCGTGATACATTACCTGTACTGAAACGGATTAGGGCACGTATTTCTCCTGACATTCAAATTACTTGCAAGATCATCTTCAGAGATGCCACACTTCGATATATCAGTTTCCGCGAACACCGAGAACCTGTGACCCATCCTCGTTCTATGAAAGCTATCTACACTTTCTTCTCTGTGTAGCACATCGAAACTAGAGCCAAGTTCATAGCTCGAAGATTTAGTATTATCAAAGCTTAAACCTCTGTTATAATCGCAAGTCAAGCTGTCAGAGCTATCCAGTCTCCTTGTACTTGCATTCGGACTTTTTCTGTATAACATATTATCTGATTTGTTATCATAACTCTTTAGAATTCCTCTTCCAGGCAAGTCCAAAGTGCCTTTTTCATTAAAGCCGACGTGTTTTATTTCTTTATCATTAGGAAGAGACACTCTTTTCATTCTCAGTGATGGTTCATTTATGCATGGATTATTTTCTTGGTTCTCTTTTCTGCCGCTGTTAGTTTTACTTCCCGGTTGGAAATCAGGGTCTAATGTGTGGAATTTAATCAAAACGGGTGTAGAGTGAGTGGTTGATCCGGAAGGTGGCGTCCAATGATCGGTTTCTCGTATTGACACGAGATCCTCCTGTAATTGTTTAGAAAGATATTAATTTTTAACTATAGAGTTTCAGTAACGAAAAAAAATACTATTTTTAAGAATCTTAAACCGACATTTTAAAAATAAGAATGAACAAATTCGTAAATCTAACCCACAACAAGACAATCACACTATTTTCGTACTGTTCAACAGAAAATCCAGAATTGTTGAAACAATACTGGCATTCCAAGCTGAAAATTTACTGCTTGAACAAATTGGAGCGATACATGGCTACTCGAATACGATACTGATGTGACGTTCACACGCAATCAGACATGAACAAAATCTATTATACTGTGTTTGTAAATTGCTCTCTATAATTTTATCAACCCTTTATCGTGATTTTGAGTGATAATAGAAACTTCGTCAAACAAAACGGTTTAAAGTAAAGCTTTTAAACCAGTGTTTCCCAACGTGGGTCCATGCCCCACAGGGGGGCAATATGATAATTAAGGGGGGCAATTAAAAAATGGACTCGACACGACTTTAACCCTTTCGCTTTGGGTTAAATGAAATGCTAAATATCGGTGACGAAATGTGTTATACACAACGTGGAGACGATGTTTCGATAACAATTTCAAAGTGATTTCTTCCTAAAACTTATCATTTATATTCTTAAGGGAACAAAACAATTTTTAAACGTTAAAAATTATGTATGGGGGCATAAAAATTTTAGAAATGGTAAGGTGGGGGCACGGGCTAAAAAAGGTTGGGAAACACTGTTTTAAATGGAAAGAAAACATTATTGGAATATTTGTGTTTTAGTCATATTACTTTTTATATGCGTATATTTAA
>FASU01021997.1:0-13068 GCA_001486225.1 Heliconius pardalinus sergestus
GAAAAATGGGAAACGAAAGTGTCTTAATGCGGTGGGAGTGTCTTTATATTAGGTCTCCAGGTTCCCTCTGCGGGATATAGCGTGAAGCTAAAAAAACGTAAGTTTTAATGTCCACGCAAATAATGTTGCGGCCGATAATTAGTATATTATTTTTATTTATTGTTTATTTTCTGTTGTTACTTATAATTATAATTGGAAAATAAGCAGCTACAATGCATAATAACGCATTATTACGTTACTACTACAGTCATCAAAGGTAATTTCACCCAATGAAAAATAGTTTCGCGTGACTTTTGAAAAGTCACATTATCATTTTGTGTTTGTTTTCTTTTCTTTTGTAGGGTCATTTAGAAGTTGTTAGCTGCTTCAGTATGGGGCAACACTTTAAATAGTATTATTATTATATTACTCGATTCGTAATCGATTTTGTAAATTTGTTATGTGTTTCAGTGATTGTGGTTTCGAATTCTTAGGGTTGTAATAATATTAATCAAATAATTAAATCATTCTTAAGTTTGAGTTTATTATTGAAGAAGTAGGACCTCATCACTTACAGACAGATGTTAATTAACTTAAAATATACATTTTAGCCTTTCCTTTCAATTTCAAAAAATATACATATAAATTAAAAAAACAGTGTAGCAGGGTAGGCAAAGGGAACCTTGCGTTAACAGAAGAGAAAATTGTGTAGAATGGTGGAACAAAAACGTTATTTCTACCAAAACGGAGAAATTATTTGTTTAAATGGTTGTTGTTCCAGCAACCGTCCACACCATTGCGTTTACAATATCGTCGCATATTTAGAATATATAATATAGCATACATGCCTTTTTCGGTATATCCTCCTGTTATATAAATAGACTTACTTATTCTTAGTTATTAACGTGTAAAAACCTAAAGTAATACATTAGATGTCGATACACTTCGCGCTCACGCTTGACTGATTTGGCAATTTGTCATCGGGGAAAGTTCGCGCCTTTATACGGTGACTATGATGGGGAAAAGCTTCGGATAATAAGCTAAAAAAGTTTTTTTATATATTATTTCAATAAGTAAAATAAAATAATCACACATTTAGCATGATTTTAAATATTGGTAGAAGAAGAATAGTTTTTTCATAGTTTAACTATTCACATTATCGTCGTAAAACTAAGAGCGTTTTGCGTATTTTATTTGAGTGAATATGCGTTAATAATATCATAACACAAATTACCCAGGGTATTCCAGCTCTTTTATGTATTTCGTACATTTTATATGACTCGATATGGTCACCCTAACCATCACCTAGTCTGGAAAGTTCGTGTCAACGCATATCATCACACGTATAATATATCACTAGTGACGTTGACTTTCTTTTAATATTTACGGACTTTTTTTCTCATTTATTTTTAAGCACAACTTATGTTTTTATATATTTATGTATTCTTATAAAAAAAAACACATGCAACGATAAAAAAAAACTAATTTGTAGATTGTAAGTATTGAATTGTGCGTATGTTACGAAGTTAAATAATATCTGTAGTATATTTAAAAAGGAAATATTTATTAGTAAAATTTTTTAATAACAAGTTTTCTAGGTGTTGTTTTATGGTGTATTGTATTTGACAAATCAAGGCATTCATTTGAGGCCAGTCGTGGCACAGTCTGCGTGCAAATGCAAAGTCAGGGCAAAAAAAATTACTGTAAACAGACAACAGAACAAGTTCATTGTCCTAAGAATTGAAGTCGTAATCCAAAATCTTAGCTTGCAGAATTTCACATACACCAACACACACTAATACGGCAAGTCAAATAAAACCTTGTAAAGAAGAGCCATAATTTTGTCTTTTAATTCATCATGACGAGAAACATAGATATAAGTATATCAAAATATAAAAAAGTACACAAAAGACAGCAACAGTGACTGAAGCGAATCGCACAATGACATAGCCGTCATTATACGAATCCCCATTTTTATATTGTTGAAGGGTCGCTAATCTTCAATACGCACGTCTCTCTGTATAATAGGTCTATTTCCGATATTTGCTCGACCGGTGATCGAACCTTGTACCTATTTACGTAATATAAATGCATAACATTGCTCATTAGGTTTGCTGATACTTGTCAATAAGGGCTGGCAATAGATTTTTTTTTTTAATTTTCCCATTTAAAACATATTTAATCAAACATATTTTCTCCGGAAAGCAGTGTGAGAAAGAACCTAGTGTCACGACCCCCTTTCCCAGAGATGATTTAATATTTGTCAATAACGGTTTGTTGGTAATGATTGTGCGTAAAATTTGTTATTTTTTTGCCCACTTCTGAAAGTAAATTACGTTTATTATTATAAGTCTTTTAACATTTCTTTTTATATATTTATTACTAAATATACTTTTAGATTACCTTCATGAACATTGATAGTAGAATCTTATCTATGAATAGAGAAACATCGATTTTCTTTTATGTTTATTTGCTTTACTTTGCTCTGCATTCAACTTGTTTCGTAAGTTCAAAGAATCCTCGAGGGTATGTAAAAACCGGAGATAGCAGAAGCATGCCATGTTAAAAATACCTTTGCTGTTAGATCTTGCGTGTAACAAGCGGTAGAGATATACCAAGACTCTTTTATGTGCACTTTCATATTTTTTATGTGATTTTTATTCTGAATAATTTTTTATATCAATTTTATTCTGAAATTCTCCTAATTTTTACATCCTGGTTCCGGTAATAAGATAAAGCCCCAAGTTGAGTACCGCCACTCAACACTGTTTCTAAAAATGACAGGTGTATAGGGAACGGAGTGTCATAACACCGAGTTCCCTTCAAGTCTTTATTCTTATGCCTAGTTCCTTAGATTTCATGTCGTATTCAGACCAGATGAACTAAAATATTTCAAACATATTTCCGTGAGCGTGAATCGAACTTAATATCAACGCGTTTTTAACGTCTCAGCGTATCCACGACTTTCTTTGAATAAATACGTATAATAATAAAACAGATAATATATAGGAAGCCACAAAGTACAGTGTATTATCATCAATTTTCTAACATTTATCTTCCAAGTTATCGATATTGTTCAATTCGGAACGTATTGTTGGGCTTCCAGATGGCAAAACGTTTTTATTGTTAGATAATAAACTTGTTACATTACTATATATTTATGTTTATCTGAGATAGTTATCTTTTATATATTGATATTTGTTAATGCTCTTTTGTAACAAAATTAAATATTTTAGTTTTCCTCGTTCTCTCTATCATCAACCATCTAATTTTGACAAATATTACTTAAATATTAAGGCCCTCTTGGCACATCGTAAACGACAGTTGTGAGTTCTATTCCAATGCAGGCAGATTACTTTCATTTTGTCATTATAGTAAGAAGACAAGGCTCAGCTTTTAGTTTCAAGTGATGTATGCGGTATAAAACGTGAAGCTAAAAATCGCACAATGAAAACAAACTAGTAGCAACAGCAAAGTGAAAATATGATATGGTGTATTTTGTATAATAGCTCTCCCCCCTACAATTTATTGCAAAAGATCAAAGAAAAACGCGTCAAAGTAAATTTAACCAAGGATTTAGAAAAAGCTTTCGCCTCGCTGAGTTTGCGGTATAAATATTTCTATTCGTTTCTTTATGTAATTTTTTTTCTCTGCGGCCTGTGAAAAGGCTTAAGCAATTGTTTTATTGAATCACGACTCAGGTGGTCTTTGTGATACATTTTCTTTATCAGGTATTTTTATTTGATGTAGTAATGTATGGAAGTGTGAGAAATCACTTTGTTTTTGGTTTGTGTCACTAGGACTGTGGATGTGGAGAATCTAAAGTTCTCGCTTAAAATATATAAATAGATACATTTAAATAAAAGAAATAATTTTTAAAATAAGTTTTCAGAAGTTACCTTTTTGAATTTCTTAGAACCTCTAAATAGATTTTCCTATTACATCGCACTCTTACAAAATATCTGCCTTTTAAATCTATGAATATTAAACATAACCATTTTACACCAATTTGCTCCGAATTTCCATTTACTATAAGTAATTGAATTTGTAATATTGCGAGTAAAATTTAAATAAATAGAACTATAATTTCGTTGACAACTTAATATTCTCAAATTAGTTTCATTTTGACCGCATTTCCAGCTCTATATTTGATAATATGGGTTTTTAATGAAAAATCCATAAAGGGGCAAATATAATAAACTAATAGTAAACTATTACATTGCATATTATGAATAACTTTACTTTTTATTTAAAAGTCCGTTGTGGCGACAGCGGCACTTCATTTGTCTGTAAACACGATAAATGTGGGTTAAATTCCTTTAGGTTATTATTTGCTTTCTTATGAAGATAAAGCGCGGCGTCGAGGTACGCTACTCAACAGTGTTTCGATATTTGGGCGATTTGTTAGGAACGGAGTGTCTTAAAAGTAAGTTCCCTCCTCGATATACGCGGCATACAAACAAAATTCAAGCTTATAAAGCTTTTTCTCAAAGAGCTTTTTAATATTGTCCAACAATGCTATAAAATTGATCAAAACCATTATCTAAAACTTTATCCTTAGTATTTGTATATGGTTCAAGTATTTGTCATACTATAATAAATTAGAAACTTTTGTATAATATAATATTCTATTTCTAAGCAAAAATATCGTTGACAAATATTGACATCGGTAAATTAATTTCATCGTTAACCGTACCCTTTTCATATTGCGTAGTGTAACTTGGACAATGGAGATACGCGGCGTTTTGTTTCTATTGTCATAATGAAAACGATTCTACAGTCCGTCTAAATGATTAATGACGGTGGTAATGGCATGTATCAAGATATTAAGTAAAGTATGTAAATAAGACGACAATGAAACTTATTATATAATAAAAAAATGTGTCTGAATAGGGAACGGAGTGTTTTGACATTAAGAAGCCTAGGAAGGTTCCCTCTGTCTACCCTTCTATGTAAGTTACTGCGCTTTGCTAAAAAAATAATTCCCGCAACGTCTGTGCGTGTCTGCTTTTTTAATTATCTTTACATGCTATGAGATCTTTAATTTTCGCAATTATTACACGTTCCAATAATGTATAGTAGGTACTAACTATACTTACGCCATAAATCTAGTTAAAGAATTTCATTTAAAATCTTTATCCATATGTTTTCTAGAAAGGCATCTTTGACAAGTGACTTAGTAATCGTATCTAATGCGAATCGATCGGCAAATGTTCTCCTTAAGCCTACTAGTAAATTCATGCTCCACAGAGATAAGCTTTGATCTTTTACATAACAGTTTGAAGCGATACTTTAAGGCGCTCGCTCCTTATCCACGCCGGACTTCCTTCGGGTTATCGCGGAATGGCGCCCCGAGATGGCAGCTATCAGCAAATATGTTGGAATATTCATGTACTTTGCCTGACTATTATAGATTGTGCGACGTGTCATTTTGCCTAAGTTACTTACTGTGTGTGGGAAAAGTAGGTTTTGTGTCGTTTTGTGTCGTATTAATCTCTAATATTCTCGGCTTTTGTCTGTCGTAATATGTATTGTAGTTATTGAAACTTTCCTTTTGAAACACTCTGACTTTTAATGAAAGCATATTAAAATATGTTCATAGTTTGAAATATTTCACTGAAAATTAACTCAATTGTAGTATTTTTTAAATTTATGTCTAATATAATTTTAATTAGTATATCAAATATTTGTTTATGTACCTATTAGTACGAAACGTTCTAAACTGTTATAATACAGTAAATTTTTACACCGACTAAAACAACCAGAGGGAACCTAGTGTTAAATGTAAGAGGGTAAGGTTTCATCACAATTTATATAATATAATAGACCCCTGGATGAGCCAGTCCTGGCTCCCGGTATGTAACATTAACTGAGATAGGTCCAGAGATACTCAGCTTCATTACACTCAAAGTGACGTTATTTACATAATAAAGGAGTTAACTCTACAGATTCAAACTTTACTAATATCTAACATTCCTATAGTGTAACTTTGTTGAGATTATCTGTAGACCATTTACATAGTTTTCACTAAATTATTACTGTGAAATTTGTTTTGTGTACTTTAAATTGTTATATTTTGTTTATATTTTCAAGCTCTCTAGTATTTTTTTTACTAATTTATGAATGAACGCTTGTGAGGCGGGCGTTAATAACTGCCACACAGTTTGTAAGTAATGCGGTTATTTTTTTTGTAATTTTGTTTATGAATAAATTATATATTATATTATTATTTCATAAGAAATAGAGAGAAGGAGACTAGCAAAACCCGGCTATTCTGCCCACATTTCTTATTTTACTCGCCGTATACTCCATTCTTTTCATTTATCTCAAAAGAAAATAAACATTATTTGATAGCGTTAACATTAAAATAAACGTCACGTGACTTCGCTATATTTAGCAAAATGCATTCCCGACTTTTCAACATCGCTTTGTAACAAAGGTTAAGCTTGGAAATATCCAATATGAAATTCTTAACACAAAGGATAATATTATTGTATATACATATATTCTGTTCTGTTCCTTCTCCACTATCAATATTAATGGGCAACTTAACGATCCGCTCTATCGAAACTACTGTTCGCATTAAGAGCCGTCTTATTAGTTATCAGTGTTGCCGTATCGGTGTCGGTTATCGTATTTAGTATTAATGTTGCCAGACTAAGGGGAGTGTCACAGTGTATATGGATTTTTTTGTTTGTATTCTTGTTTTTTTTTGGCTTCCTGCTTTTTTTGTAATTATTAGGACTTGGAAAATGACAATTAGATTATCATTAATGACTATTTATTATATGGACTATATATTGTACATTAGTTTTTGGGTTCTTATATTTAGATCGTATCCTGTTCAATCTCTGCCTTATTCTATATTTTTTCTTTGTTTTCATAATTATGTTTATCTTTTTATGAATGTGGCTAAGAGCATATAATACGAATGTTATACATTTTCCTGCTTTAAGAGTATTTTGTCTTATTTTTACAATGTAACACTAACACTCATCTTCACTACTCGAGTCTAATATATTTAATTAAACACTATAAATAAATACCGCCTTTTATACAATGTAATTACAAACAGTGCTGCTATTATTCAAGTTAAAGTATAGTGTTGTCATACCTAGAGAAGAGAGATACCTACTTATTAATAATAATTATTATCGATAAATATAACAAGTTAAACACATATAAGAAACTCTGCCCTAGTTAAGATAGTGGTGTATGAATTATCTAAATATATTCTGCTCTTATTATTATTTTCTAAGTACGTAATACCGGTCCTTATAGCGACTCGTATCTTCACATTGCAGGCACAACAAATTGCCTCGGCCTTAGGTGGTGTAGGTGTTATGGATCTGGATGCCTCTCTTATGAACGTGATAAATACATACGACCGTATGTAATTAAACTTCTTCTAAGTAATAAAAATACTATAAATGTAGTGTGTTAGTATAAATGAATGTACAGTTTCATGCGCTGTAAGGTTACGCCACTCAATTTGCAAGAAAAGCGGAGGACTGAGTGCCTTGACACTAGATTTTTACTGACTACCCGCCAAAAAATTACGGTAAAAACTATATTGAATATGAATTATATTGAATGTATAATTTATATTTACATAAATATTCATATAAAGTATTACTGTATAAGTATATGTAATTATACAAATTATAATAACTAATAGCTGTGTAAGACATATGACCACATCGAATCGACGGACTTGACGTTGTATATCCCATAGCCTTCCTCAATCCTCAATAAGGACTATCTAACACAATCGATTTTTTCAACTCGTACCAATAAGTTCCTGAGATATCAACCAAACAAACTCTTCAGTTTTATAAATTAATTAGAGTAGACATGGTGTTTTTAATACAATTTTTACAGTACAGATTTGAACCCACTACCATCATTTAGTTAAGTAGTCAATTATAATTGGTATTATATTTATTGTAGGTATTAATGCAACGGTGTAACGTTAATGCCTTGTTACTTTACTCGTTTTTATGTCTTACAAAGACCTTTATGTGTAATTAATTTTTATAGTCTAATAAAAAGACGACACGGATCTAGTCGTGTTTATTATCCGACACTGTTAAAAAGGAGGTGGTGTGTTGTCGTTTTGTTTATAATCGCATATCTGAATTTTGTAGAACCATCATAATACTATTTCAATAAGACAAATTTTCTTAGTCTTTTATATGTATGTATATCGTAGCAATAATTAATTACTTATATACCTATGGTTAATATGTACCTACTGAACGCGCAATGCCTCAAGAAATTTCTTAACACTAGGTTACCTCTGCCTACCCACTTATGTGCGGGATACGGCGTGAAGCTAAAAAAAATATAATATATTAATAAACTTACACTTCAGATTTTTATTTTGATATATATATACCATTTCTATAGAACTGCATCGCCAATGTTTTCTGAAACACTTCAATTTTTAATGATATTATGATCTTAAAAAAACATCTTGCTATTATAAAAATTATGCTGGAGCGAAGTAAAAGACTATCTTATTTGCTTTTTATATAATTATAAGTATAATATATTCAGAGGCAAAAATTTATTATCAATGTATCTTTTCAGAAAATGTAACTTATTTCAAGCTTTTCAATTTCTCAAATACCTATACTCCATTTTGACTTCAGTCTATCTATTCAGGTGCTTTTTCAACATTTTAATTTAATTTCTGAGGTAGATATATTCAACTATCAACGCTAACTTTCTTCGAACTTACCTGCTTCGTGTATATATTTTTAATAATAACTCGATAGTAAATTACGAAAAAAAAATAGTCGATACTAAAAAAATACTTCCTTTTTAATAGTGATTATCACGGTTTCGACATCGAGGAACAGAGGTGTCTTAATGGGAATATAGCGTTTAAACACTAGGTCTAGTTCCCTCTCACTAACCCTGCTATGCGTGAAACTAAATAAAATATTTAGTATATCATTATCCCAACTGCACCTTAATTCTTCTTTCTATCAATATAATAGCATTTTGACTATCATTTTACTAATCATTTACAAACAGTCCACCCACACTTACAATGAATGAAATATCAAACCTGAACTAATTGAAACATCTTAAACTAAGCCAACCGATTATATCCCCTACTAAGAGTGCTGCTAGTAATAAAATACTATGAGCTTACGGAATTATAGCGATTTGAATAAGCGTACTACGGGCTTTATAGGCTATAAAATGTTTCTATTCTTACTCCAGTTTGTAATCGACCGAAATAATGTGTGGTGGCCAATGATTGGGCCAACGTATGATTTTTTTTAAAATATGAAATGAATAAATTATTATTTGTTTCATATTTTAAGAGTAAAATTGTAATTAGTCTATACTAATATTATAGAGTTGTTGATTTTGTTGTTATATCAGGAAATTGAAATTTCATTTTATGTTGTTTGATAGTCCATTTATTAAGGAAGTCCTGTAGTCCTCGTATATTTATAATGTGTCATACTCTTAGTTATTACTTATTTATATTGTTAGCTCGTAGTTATTTCCATTTGACCTCAGACGAAGCTGTAACTAAAAGCTAGTAATAAATAAAATGGAATGTCGTTACACTGTTTTATTACCTAAAAAAACTGAGAACCAGCGATTCCTGAAGCTAATAAAATAATTAATATAATATTTTTTTATAGATCTCATTATTATTGCCACAATATTTGACAACGTTATTGTAAATAGCGATCAAAAGGTGTTGTTTAAGTATCTTATTATCACCATATGTGACAGATAGTGTTAGAAGTATACATCGTCGCGTATATCTCATATAGTTTTATTAGACCTCACTGCTCTAACCACGTGTTTAAATCTTTAAATGTGTGTACGTAGCACAGTAATTGATGCAGTTTTATGATTCTGTTTTGCTTGAAAATATTAGATTATTTTATAGTTTAAGTTATATTTTTTATTAATTTGGCGAACAGTAAATTAATACTATATTAGTTGTCGCCATCATTTATATTAATATTATGATTATTTATTTGTGTTTTCTTTTTTTACCAGGTAAGTTGCTGAATGATGGTGGTTTGTAAGTAATGGGAGTATTTAGTATTTATTATATTGTATGTTACTTATGTAAGAGATGATAGTCGTTTAGCCTAAAGGTGTCATATTATGTATGTATCATTTAAAATTTAGCTTATGTTGTGGCACAGCCGGCCGTGTCTCGAAAACTGGGCGGAAAATGTGTCCATTACTAGAAGCTAAAAAAAACCTTAAAGCTTTTATCCACGCAACATAGATTTTCTATAATAGCGGAGTGGTAATAGTATATTTTGACTATCTTCTTATGTATCTATAGAAATTTTAAAAGCCCTTAATGTATGTAATGAAATTTTATAACCTATTACTTCCTATACAATAATGCGATCTAACTAATTTATTAAGAAACCAAACGTAAGTGAACGATCTCGTCAAAGATTCTTGGCATTGATTCTTGTGTATTAGCGGCGCCGTGTTGGTGAAGATGATATTTTGACGTGCTGGCCAACAAGGGAACAAATTTTGGGAACTACTTACCTTTTATAACTGACGGACTTATTTGTAAAATAAGTAATTTTATGAATCAAAGTTTATTTTTGTATATTATCTTTAAATTTATCACTTTTACTCGCATGGTCAAATGAAAATATAAGAGTTATCTCTGGTCGCGTGTACTGTCGATTACACTAAAACGATTAACGTAATGTTTGATAGACTATGGCAATAAAAAATATTTTTTGTATTCGAACCAGTTTCTGCGATTAGCGCGTTTGAAACAACAAACATTTTAGCCTTACACATTAGTATAGCTAAAGAAGCACAGATTTTACATTTTTTACATGGTTGTTTACACAGAGAAAAAGGTAAATATTTCCAAAACTATTTTTTTTTTACCACGCGATTAACGTACACCATGCGATCTAGGAAAGCCTTGTACTAATATCTATTTATTATTACACATACGTTGTAGTAATAGATTGATTACTATCTTTTTATTGACGAAATCTGTGGTAGATTTCGTCTGTCTGTCATGTCTCATATTGATACCGATTTTTGTGACGCTCAAACAACTACTTATATAAAATAGTTTGTTCTTCTCATTATTTGCTTCATAAAGAAAATTATCACTTTTCTTTTTATTTCTTTAAATATACTAAATAAAAAAATGGAAAAATCTATCTAACGATATCGTCCACGTCTTTATTAAATGACGCCATCTTGAAGAGGGTGACCATAATATTACAGTGGAATATTTAAAACATCGATTTTTCTAATGATGTGATTATTGTAATTATAAAGGAACAGACAAGTGACTCGTGAAAGCTTTTAGAAAAATTAAATTATGTTCTTGCTATGATGGATTGTGCAATACTATTTTATAGACACTGTTACAAAATTACATTATGAAAGTTACTAAGCTTATTTTGTATATTTTTATTGTTTGCTATATTGTACATAATATTCAAAGCATCCCATCTGATTCAAGAAAACGTCAAGCATACGATTACAAGCTTTTTTTGTAATTAAAAACCAAAAATTTGTATGAGTCGTAAGTAGAGTCAGATTTACAACTATCTCTATGCACCCGCGTATTATAATTCATTAATAAATATACATATTTTCATAATAAAAATATCTGACATAAGCTAATATTTATAAAATACTCGCTTGGCCATAATTTAGACTTATTTAGAATTTTTAAGTCTAAAGTAAATAAGAAAAAAACTAAAATGCTTGAAAATAATAACAATAATATAGAGAAAAAGGGTATTCGTTGTTAAATTAAAAAATGTTTAGTTCAACACATTTAAAAGAAATTATACTATAAAAAAAAACTCAAAACAGACTACTTAAGTAGAATTTATGGTCAATCCAAAAAGAGATATTCTTATAAATTCGTCTCTCAATCGTCATTTGTGTCAAAACAAGGTAGTATTAGAAAGCCAAAAGCGTAATGTAAAGCGTTCTGTGACCTGAATCTCAATGTGGACCGACCGAAATGCTAGTATTGTTTCTATGTTAAAAAATAACCCTCTTATTCAGCTTTTATTACTTAATTTTGAGGACGTCGTGGCGTATTCTAACAGTTTGACTGTTAAGTGACGGTTGCGGGTTCAATTAATACTCGGGGAATTAGTGAAAGATGTATTAGGATATCCCGAATATCCCTTGCGTAGTCGTTTAAAATTTGGATATAAGCCTCCTTATTTTTGCCCTGATTTTACTTAATTGTATGCATCAAATTGCTTGCTAAAGCTTTCAATCTTAACATAGATTCACAATTTTTAAATGAAAAGTATTTCCGTTTTTCACAATTTCACGTTGGTTCTTGTCGGCTGTGATGACAACTTAAAGAATAAAAATTATTATCGTTTAAAGTTTGAGTAATTTAATTTGAATATAACATATAAATTACATACTTTAAGTATTATAAACTTTCTTCTCGAATATTTATAATTTAGCGCTTCTTTTAATTACATGCAAAATTAACAAATTGCTAAGAAATACTTGTGTCACGGCGGAAGGGTTTATAATAAATAGACCTACGCTACGTAATGTCGCGCCCTATATTAGAGTTTTAATTTGCTAACACTTTGTTACACTTCTGCTTAATAAATTAAGTTAAGATTACTAATTTTAATCTTTTTCATATTCCATATTCAACTGTTTGCATTTTGATCCTTGTGGCGCAGTAAACCCTGGTTGGTTGATGATTGTGGGTTCAATTATAAGTAGAGGGTCTTGGTTTTGGTTACTTGGAAGTTCTCAAGAGGTCCTTAAGACTGGCCTACCTAACCCGAATTTTCAAAATTCTATCTTTTAATAAATAATTACGCCATGTTATAAAACAAAATACACACAAAAATATAAAAAGAGGACTTGCTACAAAATGAATAATACGGTAGCAACAAGAAAATATGCGGTAATTAAATGTACTGATTGACATAACTGTTTGACGGCACCTCGTTGGCAGCGTGTTACTGTGCGCGTTGTACCAGACACATGACACGGGTAAACGAACTAACGATTATGACGCATATTTCTTTATTAATAGGTGTACTTTCTTTGAAAAAA
>FASU01022063.1:0-17979 GCA_001486225.1 Heliconius pardalinus sergestus
ATATCTACTTCAAAATTGAGCTCTAAGATTTCACCCGAACCCACATACATACATTGCAAGTTAAATAAAAGCTTTTAATAACTTGCATTGTATCGTAATAATCGATGGCAAATACTGCAACTAGACCAGTACACTAAATTGAAGATGAGAAGAAAGTATTTACTGAAGTGGGTACATCCTGCAACAAGAACAAGAAGATAATATCTGATTATCTCTAGATTTTCGTTTTCAGACATTAAATAGAAAAAATATATAATAATAAACTTGTAGTATTATTTCAAAAATGTTCAAAAAGAACTTAGGCTAACCAGCGGCTTTATTCCTGTTTATTATGCTTTATTAGGTCGTAGTCGTAGATTCATTGTATACGAAAACAACTATAAAAACGAATAATGGCAAAGCTATTTTGAAATTATAGACAGATACTTTAATCTTATTTATATGTAGGTATATAAAATTATAATCTTTATTTTATATTAAAAGTAATATTATAAGACAATAATTGAATATTTCCTAGATTATGTTACAATTTTTTGTTTCTTTCATTCAAGTAAATGTAATGTAATTCACACCGGTTCCAAGAAATGTTAATACAATATAAAAAACTTAGGAAATACGCGATCGTTCAACTCTCGCATGGCGGCTCTAATTGTTGCAAAAAAACCATGATCACATATCAAACTGGATAAGAGTTTAATATACTATGGAAAATTAAAGTTATTTTAACTAGATATATAGGCAAGAATGAGTGGCATATCTAGTAAGAGAAGACCCTCGGTTTACTTAACTAAGAGTTGGACCAGGGAGCTGTACAAATATTAAACAGGTAGGGCTTGCTAAATATAAATGTTACATATAAGCATTATAACAAAATTTGTATAAATTCTATATAAAGTAGGAGACAAGAGGAAGTCGTTAATATTAACATTATAATTAAATAAAAATTAATAATTAAAAATGGTTGGTTATATAAGAATAAATTACCAAAATATGCATATGAGCGATTTTTTAAAATAATATATTTAAAGTATTTTTAGTGAGAAATAATATAATTACCCATTACAATTCGTAATTTAGGCCTATGTTTAAAAACCGCTCTCAACTCTGAGATCAATCTTAAGAGCGATCACATCACATATTGAGTGGCGCAACTCAACGCCGTGCTTTGAGTGAAAATAGTACTAAGTGAATAGCCACTAAGGATAGTCAAAATGCCATTTAATCATATGCGAGAGCGCGTAAAAATAAAAATATACCTTTTTAAAATGCATAATATCTTAAACATTAGTACTGCCTGCTGTATACTTAAAACATTAGATAATTAAGTTTTTGTGCGACCACATTACCATCGTCTCTGACAAAGCTGTGCAAATTATTATAAAACTAAATTACAGTAGTTAGTGTACTGTCTAATTAGCGGCTTCATCTCAACTCTCAAACTACAATTGTCGACTTTCTCAAGGGAAATCTTGACAAGGGGTATTCTGCAAGTTGTAGGTACTTGCATGTTAATGTATCCATAATGTTTATAAGAAATCTTTTTAAAATCTTCATACTATTTCCTTATTCTACATTTGACATGTTACGAAAAGTAAGTCATTTCTATTTAGTCTACACGAACGAAATAAGTATTTACATTTAGCTTCACGATGTATCTCTTAAGAAAGGTCCTCATGCATTTATCCTGTGACCTCTCTTCAGTATTTTTGATACTATGTTTACGAAAGTCAACCGAGGTCCCCTTACCTCTTTTACCGCTCACTTTTCCTTCATAAATAAATAGACGAAAGAATGGCAAAAAAGTTGCCATTCTTTCGTCACTCATTCGACGTGCCCAATCCGCCTGAGCACGTTCTTCTTCATTCTCACCGTAACATCCTCGCTAGTAGCTGCCATTCTGTGTATCTCTTCATTGGGGATTCTCTCATTACCTGTTTATATAAAATTAAATAATAACTTTTAAATTTGTTTATTGATGCTAAACGTTTTAGACTAGCCCCCGGTCGTTGACTGCAAACTTAAGATTAATATCACTGCGGTCACAAATAGTGCTCTGCAAAAACTGTAATAGATACATACGTATGTACATCTATACCACCTTTAAACGATATACTCTTAATTTGCAACAAACATTTTTTCATTTTAATTTAAACATCTCATATTTAAAAAACGTGAAATATGTATAGATTAATGGAGAGTTCTCTTGGAAGATCATATAGATTAGAGATTAGACTTCGGAGATTGAAAGGAGAGCACAGAGCCATTAAAGATTAGTTCGAACAAATGGAAATTTAGCGAGTTTGGAAAATTGGCTACATATATAGGTACATATGAGTGCAGCCTGGAACTACGAACTACCTACTACTGTCTTTATCTGACTTGTTAATATAAAGTGTGAAGCACGTTTAATATAGCGAAATGGGCGAACTCAAAAAAATAAATATTATTTAATTAAATTTAATATTCAAATGATAGTTTTTTAGGTTTCATTATATGTGATTATTTTGCTAAAAAAGTAATATAATGTCATATATTTATCTGTTTTGCTGCAGAAAATGTAATAATATAGGTACTTACTAACACAACACCTTACATTCTAGTAACGCAAGTGCTTTAAATACAGTAATGTAATACATGACTAGATAATAACTACAAATCAGTGCGAATTGCACTGAATATTTACATGATTAAGTAAACGACCCGTATTATACTAGCCAATTAACATTTTTTAACTAATTTTTATTTAAAATTTGATATCTTAGAGCATTTCCATGTCCTTATCTAAAAAAAGAGCGTCTATATAATTGGATATTTCGTAGCTGTGGTAATGAAGAGTAACTCCCTAAACTACACTAGCGACAATTTAATCATATCTGGGCAATTTATTGGCTAACTTTCTTTTTACAATACTTTTCCTATAGGCAATGTCATCACAGCATCATGCTTGAGTTTTTAGTTAAAAAATCTCAATCGTAATCCGAAAAATTCCACAGGTACTAATATATAGACACTCCGTTCCCATTAAGACACTTAGGTTCCAAACTCTACGCTCGTTACTACTATTTAGTTATTTGTAATATAAACAGATAATGAAAAGGAAAAGTCTGAAGAAGGTCTTTATATAAATAATTTGTATTTTTTATTATTCTGTTTTTTCTTTTCTTCTATCTGTACAATGAATTAATGAGTGAAAATGAACACAAATATTATATGAATCAAATATAAAAGTATCGAAATAAAAACTAGTGGTCTCAAGGCGAGTTATTGATAAGGTTTGTCAATCCGGCGGGGACCGGTCCGGCTTGTTTTTGTTAAGGGCTCCATCATTTTATTATACAGCGCCCGCTATAAGTTATTTACCTATCTGTTTATAGACCGAGAGGTAACTATGAAAAGGTTGAATTATTGTTTTATTTTTCGTTTTTGTTTTTATTGTTGATTTTCTATAGTTTTTATTATAAAAACTTTTTGACGACAGTATATGTTGAGTATTGTTTTTTTTTTCAATTCAAATAACAGTTGTAAAGTTTTAAATTTTTAAACATATATTTCTAATACTTTCTTTAAAAAGGCAAAGCTTTTTTTTTATTTAAAGTTTGTTATTTTCTTATATTTTTTAAAATATGGTAAATGGTGGTTCGCTATTACAACGCGAAATCATTTTAATTATACATTTAAATACCTAAATTGTTTTTATATTGCGAAATAATATTTACCAATACAAACTGAACTCATCAATTTCTCTGCCATGTCTGTCTGGTAAATCGTATTTCTATGAACCTCGATGGTCTTTATAATAAAAAAAATAACGAAAGCTGCAGAGTGCTTAATATTAATTTAAAATAATTTGAACCAATTTTTGTATATTAATTCAAATATTCCGAACTACATTCCTAATTGAGTTTATAACTTAAATTACCCTCCAATTTCCATTTTAATAACTTTTTATCTTTATATATTTATTTAATTATTAATTATACGAAAAAAAGCGAATAATTTAATAACATTCACAGGTATATAGTTAAAACATTTACAGATTATCTCATTCAATTATCGTGTCTCACCGGCTTCTATGCTACACTACAGCGATCGCGATCCCCTCTCAGTTATTGACCCGTCGCTACGTTCGACGCGCGCAGTCTAGACCTTTCCTAGCCTAGGCACGATGCCTGCCCCGTGCGACGCCTGTAAAGGTAAGTAAAATATATATTTTCAATTATATATCTTATATATTTTTATGTTAAAATAACTAATTTTGTAACTATAGTCCCGTAGAATGTGGATTTCGGAAAATTTTGTAACGAAATTCCAATTTTTGTCGAAATTCGCTTTGTATATTAATATTTTATTCGTTCATATTTTTGTTTTTGCTAATAAAAATGATATGTACCAAGTGTTTTATGTTTTAAAGTATTCGTATATATAATTTATGGTGATAGTTTAGAGAAAGTTTAATTTTAATAATAGAAAAGTGATAAATCGATATACCGTAGTGACGTAATCTGCGCGGCTTTATTGATTTGGGTGCGTTACTTAATTAATGGATGCAACTGTATAAGCTTTCTATTGAGCTTTGATAGACAAAAGATTTCTAAAATATATTTTTTATATGTAATAAAATAACGAAAAAAATAATGTTTTAAGATCATATTAATCAATTTAAACAAAGAAAAAGCTTTGATTTCTATAACATTTTATAATTTAGTTCAGATACAAAGTAATAGAACGTATGACGTAGTTTTTTCATGCACAATAACTGTTGTTGATTGCCTCAGATTGCGTTGAACCCGGCCACTGCGATTCACTTCCATTATAGTCTACTCGATGCGTATCAAACGTGTTGCTTTGAAATAACTGTAATTTTTACTTATTTATTATATTATATTTGATTGTTCTTTAAGAATTTCCTTTCCTTTATTTCGTTGAACATATCGTTATTGGTTTTCTAATATAAGTATATTAGGTACATTTCTAGTTACTTATGAAAGATCGAAAAATGCTTATAAATATTTCGATTAGTTTAACTCTTCCAAAAATATGTTTATACTTGATGAAGCAATGACAGTCGAATAAAAAGTAAATGTACATAAAAAAATTAATTACTATATAAAATTCCATTTATAACTGTAATTAAAATTATTACTATTACTTACGTTAATTTAGATATAACGTGCGTAACTAATTACTGTGCCTAATGGTTATGAGCTCAAATCCCGTGGGAATATTTATATAAATAATATAGGCCTGACTTTTTTTTTGGTTTGGATAGACAAATTTTCTTAATTAGTGTGGGTAGAACGAATGTCAATGAAACATTTCTAGTAATAAGTCAAATTTTCAAGTCCTTCAAAGAAAATAAAAAAGTGACAACTTTTTCTACATAGATAAAAATTATTATTATAAAACTAAAATCAATGGTTTCTTTTATAAATAAATACAACATGTTTAGGCACGTGCGGCACCGGCGGCACTGCCGCTTGCGGCACCGGCTGCACTTGCGGCCCGAGCTGCCCCTGCGGAGATGGCAAGCCCTCGGGTAAGTTGATAGCATGAACTGTGAAACACGAAATTATATTCTCACACCAAATAAAACTGGGTGTTTCTTTTTCTTAAAACTAATTAAAGAAATGTGTGTAATTATATGAATACTACATACATTGTAAGGTGCTTTGTTTTATACAGACTCTTGGAAAATCGCTAACAGTAATTTTATTTGACAACATCAAAGAACTGATTAACTTAAGGAGGAAATTTTGCAGGGTTTTCAAACTATAGAAATTAAAATTAAGCATTTAAAAATCTTTGAAACATTACGTACTATGCTGCTAAGCGAATAATATAAAAAATATATTAATTTGTAAGTTGTGCCTTAAAATATAGAATAAATAAAGCTTTAAGATAGATAATATAGATAGATAGAATAAATGTTTAAATATTAACCTGTATTTTTTTTTGTTTTCAGGCGGCAAACCATGCTGCCAAGGCGGCAAATAAACATTCCCTTTCTTCTAAATCCCAACACGTAGCCCAAATGGAGACCTATACAATGTAATTTAGTTTAATTTAATTTAGTTCAAGTAACTATATATATCATGATATATATAACCAATATAATCGCATATATTACTATAGATATATAAAAGCTTTTAATAACATATAAACTGACGTGGATCCGTTGTTATAATTACTGTAACTTAAGTGGGCTAATATATCTATAAGTTAAAATTAAGTATAAAAATAAGTATAATTGTGTCGTCATGAAATAAATGTTATTAAAATAATGATTCAATTTAAAAAAAACTTTCTTTGTTAGTATATAGGACATTTAACGTATATATTATTCGATTATAGTAGTTATTAAGATATTATATTATATTATATCAATATTGCTTATCGATATAAATTACCGATTATTAAGTAAATATGTGTGTAAGTTTAAGGGTAGTTTTGTCACATTCAGTGTATTTAAAAGTTTTTTCTCTTTAAATTATAAGATGGATCTGTAGTACTACAATACTCATTAGTTTTAAGTTTGTGTAGTGCACGCACACATGCATATTAACAGTGTAGTGGGTGTAGATGTAGATAAATAAAGTAAGTAAACCAATCGTTCGTTTCTTTTACAGATTGTAACTGAATTTATAAGCATTTATATAAGTATTTTTTTTTTTTGTGAAATTGCATTATTTTAATACTATTGTTTTATTTTTTTAGACACTGCAAAGTATATAAGAAATTAATATTTTTTACTTCCTAAAATAAAGAACAATTATTTGATTTTTTAAAGGTTATGATGATATATATATGCATTAATATAGATGAGTACACGGTAAGTAAAAATAAAACACAAATTTTAAAAGATATCTTTATTCATAGGACAATTTGTATATATGATTACAATTAACATGGAAGCAACGTATGGGACTTTTATCTTACATTACATATAATATAGGAATCTTAAGCCATAATCAAAAATATGTCCACATAATACAGAGATAACAAAACAAAATATATATGAGAATAAGAAAAAAAATATTCACAGCTACATTAATACATTCTGCAATGAGTTTATACAAAATCAGTCTAACATTAACAAATACAATCTATTTTATTTAAAAATAGATTATACATACTAATGTTGCCATTGCACAAACACATCAAATCACATACTTGCAAAATTTCAATAAACTAACGTGAACTTACAATAGAATTCATAATAAAAAAACTTATATACCTCTAACAACTAGATATACTTCTAAATCTACATCAATTGTATAAATAATCTTGGTGTTACACATACACGATTAAATCTAAATTTGAATACATCGTTAATAAAATAAAATTCAATAGTTATCAAAATATAACATTAATTTCAACGTAAGGCAACCGCCTCAAATAGAATCTGCACATTGTAAACGCATATATTCATCTCTACTGGACACAATAAATAAGCCAATTTCTTATATATTAAGTAGAATTTAACACACGTACAACAGTGAAAAATATATTGATTAATATTATGAATACCAGACTGTAACAAATGCACTTCGTTATCAATTCCACGTTAATTATTATAAAAATACTAATCAATAGTAGAAAATATTATCGATATGGCAACCCTTGAAATAAAATAATATAGTATAAAGTAAAAACGTTACACGATAAACAATATAATTTTAAAGAAATAGATTAAGTATAACTCATACACTTATTATCATATAAAAATAACTTCAAGATTGTCGCTAGGCAACAAAGATACACCTAAATATAAAATTATATTTTATCGATCACTGTTTAATCACAACTCGGTGTAGCCATCATGTTTGTAAACTTTGCAATATTCATTAAAGGCGTCTATTAGCATTTAAAATATATTAAACTAGTACACTATATTGACTAGTAACGATTTAATGTCAGTTAAACGCTAACAGACGTCTCCAGAGTAGACATTAATAGTTTATTTCAAAAGCATCAATAGTTAAGTGCGAGAGGGACAAAACATGTCATAGCGAATATATTTCCAGATTTGATAGTTAGACGCCATGTTGAATTTGAAAGTTTTTCAATATGGCGGGAAAATTGACAGTTGTCTATGGCATCGGTTCTTCATCAGTGCCCTCTTCGGAATCGTATACAGGGGCACCATTTTTCATTTGTATCACTGATTTCTTTCTGTGTCGCTCTTTTATATCTTTTTCAATGTTTCTATAATAATGAGAAAAAAGACACTTAATAAAAGTATATAATAACGAGAAAAAAAAACAAAAAATAAATTTAAAACATAAACTGACAGTATCTGATTGTAAACGCGTTGTGTGTTCGATCCGCCTTGAGAGAAATTATGTTCCGTTGTTTTCATTTCTCCTCTCTGCTCAACAAAGCGCGGCGTTGAATTCTGGTACTCAGCACGCAGTCTCCAAAATTAGTTAGTACTTGGCCAGTGGAATGTCTTAACATTATATTGCCTCTACCTACCCTACTAGACGGTGATAAACCTTGAAGTTAAAAAAGAAAACAATATAACTACCTGGCACTAATAAGCGGTCGTAAAGCATTCTTTAGACTGGCATAAATAAATGGGTATAATCTTTCTTGACTGGTTAAAAGTTCATGTGCCGCCATTAGTGGATCAGATACTTCAGTTTCTGTTAAGGTATCGCTTTTGGTCGAGCTGCTACATGGTGTTGATGCTGAGCGGTTCAGAATGATTTTTCTGTAAAGAAATATAAATTATTTATTGTTATTTTTTGTTATTTATTGTTATTTATTTTAAAAATGGGTAAAAGATATATAAACAAACAATAAACAAAAAACCCTCACCTATCAGAGGCATTGTCTCCCACAGGCGGCGAGCCCGGCGATGCGCAGTGTCCGAAGTGCGGCAGGTTACGCGACCACGCGAACGCGTCCAGCGAGCGCGCGCGCACGTAGATGAACGGTCGTATTATACGGATATTGTGCTCTCTGGGAAAAAAATATTATGGTTGCTTAGACTTTTGTTTCTATGATGCAAGCTAAAAATATACAATTTTTAAATTTGTATAGAGGATCAATATTATCTTGAATGTATTTAGCCTTACGCTGTAAGGGTAGGTACATGGAACGTTAAACCTATCGTGTTAAGACACTGACTGACCCTGCTTCCCCCGCTGAATAGGGATAGGTACTCAGTGTTTGTTCAATCTCCCGAGTGGAAATCCCACTCGCAACTATCGTGTTTACAGTAAGCTATGCTTCGATGTATAGCTTTTTCAAAGTAGGTACTAGATGTTCCAACACAACAAGAATTTTTCAGTTTAAAGCCAAGTTCCTCTGTGATTAGCACGTTCAACCAGATAAAATTAGTATATTTATTATATTAGTACATTGTGGCCAACGAATATGGCCTCCCTAAAATAAGTCTTTCTGAACTGTTGCATATTGTTTACTCGGAAAAATATCACAAAAATTAAGAAAATTTCAAATATGTAATCTGCGCAACCATCTACAGCCAACTCTAGGGCGTCGTCCTGTCGTGGTATATGCAATACTCACTTAACTCTGTAGTGCGCCTTAACGGTCTTGAGCGCGCCGGCGTAGAGCGCGGAGGCGAGGAAGGCGGCGGCAGCGCGGTCCAGGCTCTGCGCGACCGCGGCCGCGCTGTAGCCGTGCGCCGCCGCCGCGCCGTACGCGCGCCTCCGTACCGCGTGCGTCGCCCAGCGGTGCATGGACGGCGGCTTGGTCTCGCCTGGAAAATAGTAGAAACTAGAGTTACCATATCTATTAAAGGTCAATTTGAACATAGCAAGATGCAAACACGCGCCTGTTTGACGTTTTCCATAATTTTATACTTTTACTGAAATATTTTTCTATTCTTACTATGGAAAAACAATTTACATACTGTAATTTCTAAATTATTATATCCAGATCAACAATTCTTAATAGATTGAAATAAACAATTTACAGTTGAGGTATCTCACATGATATCTGTATTGTGTATGAAACTCGTATAAAAAAGAGTAGATGTAGGTTTTTCCCGCCCGGTGACACTGTCGAGACCAGTCCAGGTCAACACCAATAAAGTCCATTCGAAAAAAAAAACTATCAATCAAGCACGTCTATCAATCAACCTTGTAAGCAACGGCCCGTATTGAAAGGAAACTCCTATGAAGTATTGTTGTTGGGTGATAGTCACTTATTGCAATTACGTAGAACCTCTTTCTTAATAATTTAGAAACACATAGACAATATAAAATGTTTTTATCTTGTGTTAAAAACACGTTAACCGCTTCCAATTTCTAACAGTATAATAATTTGTTAATTTAAGTACGAGTATGTATGTATGTTATTTTGTAAAATACTCACTTTGCATTTCGTCATGGTTCAATTTGTCATGATATATGAACTTCACTCCCAGAGTTCTACAGTACGCCATCACGTGTAAAGGATCGACGTCTGACTGCGGCTCTTGAACGAATAGTGCTCCTGAAATTAATAATAAAACAGATATTTTAAAAGTTTTCGAAATGTTACATACCTTCTGAGGTAGGAGGAGGAGGATACTGAGTATAAAAAATTAATAAATTCTTTTGTAAAACAAAAAAAACCATTGTATAATTGGAAAACCGTACAATAGTTTAAAACGTGAATTCTCTCTGATTTCAAAAATTAATTATATGGCTCTCAATTAAACAACTACACATGTCACTCGTGCAACTATGAAATAATTTGCACTTTTCAGTTCTGTGCCAATAACTTAAAAAAAACTTTTTACATTTGAAATAACTTACCAATACTAAAATGTATGCCCTTGGATCGTGCGTAGAACTGATATTGGTGCATAGTGTGTAACAGCGCTATGGAGTCGCGACTACCAGACAGACATATGAGCACTTTATCACCCGGTCGCACCATGTTGTACTCGTGTATAGCCTGGAAGTCATTAAATCACCATTAATACTGATTATATAAAATAATCATAGTAAAAATATTACTGTTAGTTTTTAACTCCTTACTTCGACAGTAGCTTTCCAAACAGCTTTGGGAGGGCAATGCCACTTGCCCTCATCGTCCACAGTGAAGTCTGTCAGTGACGCATCACTACAGGCACTGCTGTCGTCTCTCTCTGTTTCCTCCCAACAGCAGTCAGATTTGAAACGGTATTCTGATTCACTGAAAGAAAAATAAATTAATTAAATAACGAACTTATTTTTAATAAAAATGAATTTTGTGTCCGTAATATATAAATAAAATATTTTAATTTAATCTAGCCTATCAGATTAATATAAACGTGAATCAAATCTGCAGAAGTGTGTAGAGACTTCGTACACTCTATTGTCCAAACTCGAACTCAGTCCAAAATAATTGGCGGAACTAAGCGCTGCAAAGCGTCGCACTTTATTATACTACACCAAGGAAATGTAAGTAATGTAAATGAAATATAAACATTTCCTCTGGTTTTCCTGTGGATAGAACCTGCCTTTACCTACATAGCTTTACAGTGCTAAGACCCTTCATTCCCATTAAGACATTTCCGTTCTCCACCATGTATTATTAATAGTAGAAATATATAGTATTTCTAATATTTACACTTATATATTAGAAAATCACATGATATCGTTAATATGTAAAGTAAATATATTTTAGTAGACATGTAAATAGCACTATTTTTTTCATCTATTTGTCTGTCACTTAGGTAAGCAAACACAGAAGGCTAAACAAATATGTTTTTTGTGACTATTATTACAAGTATTAAGCATTTTTTTTACCATAAATTTAAATATAGAATAACACATACTGGTAATATATTTTAATATATTTCAAGTATATGTTAAAGAAATATTACATTAAAATAATAAGTATAACTAGAACTTGGCTTCTTAGTCTATGACAGAATCAAAACAATACAAACCCTTTGTCTACCCTGCGATATGTAGAATACAGTGTAACGCTAAAAAATACAACAATATTAACCTGCGATCAAAGAAAGGTTCATCTTGAGATGTCCTATGTCCATCTGTTCCGTAACCGCTGGAGCGGGAGCTGCGGTCGGAGCAGCTTGACGACGCGTTGGACGATCTGCTTGATCTTTTGGAATCTGGTGCTGATGATGTGGTTCTGGAGTTGAAAGACAACGAAGAATATTTTATTACTTAATAAACCTATAATGCGTGCGTTAATATTTTTTTTTGCGTGCCAGATTTTTTTGTTCCAATGTTAACTGTTTTGATTCAAATCAAATTTTTAAAAAAAATCACACTAACCTCTGTCTATCAGCATCGTCTTGTATATGAAAGACGACTCTTCCTGGGTCCGTCTCAGTGAAAGATTTGTCTTGTTTGATATCGTGTGAACAAACTGGAACACCTTCTATGATATCTGGCACCTCAGTTTTGTCGTATTTTTGACACATTCGCAGCCTTCCTTGCAATTTGCGCAATTTAGTGTTTGTAGGATCTGACGAAGTCCGCCATTTTACTGTAATTATGATATTTAGCACAACTAATATTGAAGAAAGAAAATTCCAATTAATTGATTTTAATATTATATCAATTGTATAAGCAAATGTAAACAACTATGGACGATGTAAATACATCATGCTAATTCAAAAATACATATTGTTAAGTGGCAATAAAGAGAAGTTGAAAAATCTAGATAAATTCAGCTGAAATCAAGATATCAATGAAGACACCTCGTAATAAAGCTTTCAATTTACGATTTCATTATTATTACTCAACGTTTATAATAGTTACGCTATTTGTTATAAAACCTACCTAGATCAATTAAAGAATCTGTTTCAGTAAAAGTCATGTTGATTCCACTATCTTGAGAACTGACTGAAGGGTTTTGGCACCAAGTCTTTTTAATACAGCAGTGTCCGCATATCGCATCCGTGCAGCTTACCTCGTCATCAGATAGCTTATTAGAGCTTGAAGATTTGGGGAGGATCGGAGAGTTTTGAGATGTTGTAACAACTTGAATTATTGTATCGGGAGTCGATGTTTCACTTGAGTTGAATGATATACTATTTGGTCCAGACGCTTCGTGTGACGGCGTACATTGAGCCGATTTCGGTGATTGTGGTGATCGTTTGCAAAACCTTTCTTCTTCTTCCAATTGAGATTGAGATGGAAGAACGGGGCTTGTTGGACATTTTCTTAATTGTGAAGAATTTAATCTGTTCAAATCCAAACCTAACTCTGGTCCAGATCCTATTCTTTTCCTTCCTGTCAGAGGTGGACTTTTCCTGGGAGTGTCTGTAAGTTCTGGAGGTATCATTTCATCTACTCTATTTACCATTTCTCTGATTTCGTACTTAACTTCTGATGCCATTTCTTTCAACATTCTCATGAGGTATTCTGCAACGTCTATAACCGATGAATTCTTATCATTCAGACTAGAAATTGAACTCAGACTTATATGAGATTGGTCGATTGAGTCTGAATTCTCTAATATGTCATCGACTTTCGATATCACTCCCCGTATCTCGGATTTTATTTCTGTGGCTATTTCTTTAGTCATCTTTTTTACATAAGCTGGTAAATCTTCAGAATTATGAGACGTAATTGATGTTGTAGGAGAAGAACGTCCTACTTGACTGCAGTCAGATATTGATGTACTACTTTGTGCACTATACGGATACTTCTTATTGGGCGAATCGATGACATCATCTAGTGATGGCAAATCGGTTTGACTTCCACAGTTGCAAAAACTGCTAGCTTTAGGATTATTGTTTGGACTAGTTTCTTTGAGTCCAAGATTCATTCTTGTCTCGGCGCTCAAATGTACTTGAGGTACGTCTGAACCTAAGGAGTAGCATCTAGACCGCATTAACTTTGTACTTTTAGGGACCATTCGTAATGGAGATACTGATTCTCCTACTGCAAATTGCACCGGATGAGGTTTCATCACAACAGCTTCTTCTTTAGTGGTTTCTTTTAAACTAGACTCTCTAGAATAAAATTTTTGCTTTTGTTTTAATCTGAAAATATGACAGTCGTCTATCGCTGATAAACTAAAATGTCGTGGAGAAGAGCCTAAAATAGGTGAAGATGTATTTGAAGATCTTGACATATTCAAACTCTTCCTAGCACCTGTGTATCCAGACGGATCAAAAGGTACAATATGCTTGACATTAGCTGATTTTCCTAATAACAAGTCATGAGCTTCTTTTGGCAACATAAACCATCTTAGATAGTCGATCTTTGGATTAAAACTATACTCAGGCTCAGCTGTTGAACATTTCATGGCTAGCTTTCGAGCTCTGCTAAAAAGATTCCTCGCTGTTTGTAAGCATTCAGTATGTGTTTGTGGGAATATTCCTGGACCTGTTAAAGATTACAGTTCATTTAAGGATACAATTTAGACCTGACAATTGCAACATCATATTTCTTGAATAAATTAACAAGTAGCAAATATTGATTATCCTTTACCTGATATTCTTCTTTCGTGTGCAGTTATATGACCATCATTATATCTTAATGAGTACAATGATTTCTTATCTCTCAGTACTGAACAAGTATGGTGTCTCCATTGACCTGTTTCTGAATTCACAACATACTGTGGTAGTATTTTCCAGCCTTCAGTGGCAACCATTTTGAGTGCTTCAAGAACAAATGCTAATTCACTTTCTGACATAAAGAATGGAAGAGAGATCCTGCAGAAACCTGGCCTCAAATGCTCATTGTGTATTGGTACTTCGGGTGATTTAACAACGCTTAATTTTCGAACTCTTGCTATTTCTTTTTGCCTATAATTATTTAAAAAATATAATACATAACAACAAACAAAATATTATTAATTATTGTGCTATAATAAAGTGGACTTACGCTTCAACATCCAATAACTTTTCGTATTCCTTCAGAAGCTGTTCGTCGATACCCAATATGTCAGAGCCGTAACTAAGATTACTGTTGAGACCACCTCTTGCTTGAATACCAAAGACATCGTTAAGAACGGCACACACAAAGTTATGATGAAGAAAGGTGCCTCGTGGATGTTTGACCATGAGAGAAAATATCGGTAATCTTCTCATAGTCGGAGATTCACTTCCAAGCAGAATCAACTCTGGTATATTCTTAATATGAGATAAAACTTGCCTGTAACAAAAAAGAATCATTATGCTCCAATGTGAAATAAGTTTAGAGGCACATTAGGCGTTTGCCCCAGTTTGACAATATAATGTGAAGATGAGTTAGATATCGAGGAACTTAAAGTGGTTTCTCAATTACTAATAATAGCGCTATCGTGCCCACTATTAATATTTCTTACTGTATTAAACGATTATGAGTTTAAAATTAACACTTGGACTTCATTAAATAAAGAGGAAAATAAACTTGTAATTAATATCTTTGATTCACTTTCAGACCAACTTAAACAATTGAGTATTGCTTAGACAATGTAATATAAAAGTTCGGAAAAGCAATAATTAATCTTTCCTTTTATTACTGAACACCGTAGAAACTTAAACCATAAATAAAAAGTTATCGATGTAATAAAAACGTATCAATAGTGACGTATATGTTAGAAGTATTTTAATCATAGAAACTGAAATAGAAATTATTATAATTGATAATAAATTATAGTTCAATTGTAATAGTCATTAAAATTAAAGAAACCACAGCTTTAGTAGATCAAACGTGTTATATACAAATATGAAAATTGTATAATTTAAAATAGACAAAACATGCTGAACGGTAAGATATATGAAAGAAATTCTAACGAAATGCTTAACCCATTATCATTATTAAAGGTAGCCCGCAACTGTGTTTATGTGGACTATCAAGTGTAAAATTCCCGTTTCTACCGACCGCGTAGGAATTTTAGGAAGTCTTTCTTAATGCTCCCCTAAATTCTTCAAGAACATGCTTGTCAAATCTCAGCATTCTATGCCTATTTTTGGATGCGACTTATTTGTCATACGTTTACAAAAATATAAAGACATACCTACCATACTAAAAGAATGGAAAATCTTAAAGACGGATGGACGGAAATCTTAAAGACTTACGGAGATATTTTTCAATTGTAGCATTTTACCACAAATAGTAAAGTGAAGTACTAAAAAGATATATATGACAGGAAGCACCTCCCACAAGTATATAGTAAACAGAACAATAAAATCACTGACAATTTACTTAGTGGGTAACAACCTTCAAGGCTAGAGGAATAAGTCAATAGGACAAACGTTCTTATGTTCGTCTTTAGTAATGAGTTATGTAATGCCCATTGTCGATGTTACGTGTTCACGCTGATATTTTGATATACTAAATATATTAATAATATATAATAATAAAAATTCTTTATTGATAGTATTAGCATACTATTATTATCACGTAACGCTCGTCACGCTGTCATGGTCTGCACCGTGACAGCGTGACGAGTGAGCATGAACGACTAGGGTGAGCAGAGTCTAACTATAAATTCTGAATATGGTTGTGGGTTCGATTACCACTCGGGCAAATGAGTATATTTTAAATTATTTTAATTTTTTTTTTTTGACATGAATTCCGCCTCTCCACTCAATTTTATCTACTGTCTCAGCTCAACTTAATGTCTCGAAAATTTGGCGAAAAGCGATGATAATAGTGTGATTAAGAATAAAAATATAATTAAATTAAAATTTAATATAAAATTTAGTATTTATGTTGGAACATTTATTAAAATTCTTTATTTAATTTTATTAAAAATGCAAGAATATTAATTTGAAATACATAAAGTATATAATAAGAATAGTATATACTTTACTATTCTTATTATATACATATGTATAATGTACATATATTAATAGGATGAATGTAATCACTTGTGTCAAACAACGATTTGTATGTAAATTTATTCAAGCCATTTATTTGCAAAACAAGGAAGTCTAGTTGGCGCCATTAGCTAAAGCACATGTTAACATTCGCGAGTTACATTGACGATAATCATTATATATTATGAAGTCCAACTTTTTTATGAGTCCAGTCCTTAGGGTTTGGGTTCGATTCCAATTCGAGGAAATTAAATATTTAATATTTCCATTTTCTTCGCTCTGATGTCTATGCAAAACGCGGCGTTGAGTTTCGCCACTACAAAAAACCTCACTGTTTTCTTAAATATTAAAGAAATTAAATGGAGATCTCTGACCAAATTTGAATATCTTAGAACTTTACTGTGCGACTTTTATGATATGAAGAACATTGAGACTCATATGTGAAAACTAAATATCATAATCTTTTGTTAGACTTATGAATATTTAAATATCCTTGATATATGTATGAACGGTAGATGGAAGATTTACAGATTAATATTTATTTTTATTATTACTCTTACATTGTTATGTTGTTAGTTTTAGCACAAATATTACACTAGACTGTGGTCGTAGTTTGTGGTCTACATAATTCAAAGCTACATTGTCTAATATTTTTTTTGGAAAATACAAGGCAAACGTATATACGGGTCACCTGATGGTAAGTGGCCACCAGAGGAGCTACAGATGCGTTGCTAGCCTCTACCGCATGGCAGGTAAGCAATTCCACAGTTTATATTAATGTAAAAGATAGATATTTGTTATATAATCTTTTTCTCTGCTGTTTCACGCACTAACCCGTATATAACAGAGTAGATAGAGGCAATCTATTGTCAAGACGAAAAAAAGTTGAGAAGCGGAATTCAACGCCACGAATTGTCTCAACCACTGTGTTTAGACTTAGATGATGTTTTACAGCGCTACGACGACAATTTACCTTTAAAAACAACAAATAGTACTATATTTAAATACATATTTGCTTATTCCGGACTCAGGCGATATAGGAAATGAGCAGTGATAAGCGTTGAACAGGAAGCTAGTGATACGTGGTTCGAATGCAGATTATGCGAATAAGGCCTAAGCAAATTTCCTTCTAGTTATATTTATAGTTTGCTCCAACTTAGACTGCTTAAAGGAATGTGTCTTCATGATTATTTAGATGACAGGTAATAGTTAAATTATGATATCATCTTCTATTTATATAAAATCGAAAG
>FASU01022071.1:0-10140 GCA_001486225.1 Heliconius pardalinus sergestus
ACTATCCGGGTTTTACCCTACATGAATAAAGTACCACATCTCCAGTCTGTTGGTCTTTACCGTCAGTACTGACAGTACTGTCAGTGCGGACCACGGGCGGCGCGAGTCGTTTAGGCATTTTTAAACAATTACAGCATTCTTACACTCGACGTACTACGAGTTACGACTAATTGCGATCGAGAGGTTCCCTCCCTCAGCCTCCTTCAACCTCCCCCGGCCTCCTCGCGGTTAACGTTCTGTTCGGACACGTGGAATTAATTTGTCGGTTTATTTATATTTAGTTTAGCGCAAGTCGTTAATGAGCGGTTAATATTTTGTGTAAAGATAGTGTACAGAGATAGTTTTTATTTTATTTTAGAAACTTTGGAAATTTTCCTAAGTTCCTAAGACCTTACAAGCATATTACAAGTCAACAAGTAGGCACATCATTATGTATATAAAAACTAAAATAACCTACCTACAATACAATTACTACTTTATCCCTAATCTCAGTGTTGTTGAAGCTGCCTCACTCCTCCAAATATAGATCTTAGCTGGCTATTACATAATGTATTGTTCTTTTTTCACTCTCGCAAACTACTCTCGAGGAGTATTTATACACTGGTCACGACGAAACGGTCTATCTGTTCGTCTGCGACACTCGCCGCGCTGGTGCCGACTGGTGCGCTGTGGTGACGGTGATGAGCGCCAGACGTTGTGACATTTCCTTCGACCTAATTGTGTGTAGAAAAACTACAATTCAATCGTTTCAATCGTTCAATTCGATTGTCATTCGGCGGCAGTCTGAAAATTGAACTGAAAATTGGAAACGGAATTTCTTAACACTAGGCTTCTTTTGCCTACCTTGCTATATATACGGGATACAGCTTGAAACTAAAATAAAAAAATATTCTTCTTTATAGAAAAATGATTTTATACTTTTTAATAGATGATGCTTTAGAAGTCTAGAAGAATGGAATCAAATCCAAGTTGGTTAAAAAAATTACATATAAATGTCAAAGTCAACCTCAATTAAAACTCAGTGAGTTAAGATATACAAGTCGATCGATAGATTTAAGTCCAAAAGCCATCAATAAACGTTTCATCAATGGAGGCAGCCCGCCGCCCGCCGCCCGCAGCCCGCCGCTCGCAGGTCCACGCCAGAGCTAATGTCTATATAAAGCGGGCGCGATGAATCCGACGAGGAAATTTATTGTTTTCCTCACTCGCTGTCTAATTAGGTTTTTTGCGGTCCTTCCATCACTCCAGCGGAGATCACAGGCTTAGGGTCTTGTTTTATTTTCGTGCATCGATCGTCACTTGGTGCGGACGCCTCGCTGAATGTTATCTCTCTTTTTTTCTTATCTTGTTGCGAGTATTATGAATGTCTTACATCATGTAGGGTAGAAAGGACATTTTAGCGAAATATCAGTTTGTTTTTTAATTTGTGGATTTTTAAAAATCTTTTATATTGAATAAATGACAACTTTCTGAACACGTCTAGCTCTGTTCCTGCTTAAGGGATCAAACCCTAAACTATCATATAGAGACATAAACTTCTCAAATCTGCCTGCCATTAGGGCCTCTTATTGACAGCTTGCTCTAAGCATAATTTGATCATTTTAGCTGTCTAGTCAATTTTATAAAATTTCTTGCAATGCAATTTTAACTCATTGATATTGTAGTTACATAAATATGTTTTAAGTAATCAGTTGAAATATAATTTATTTAGAAGCTTAAAATATCTTTAATAGGATATTGTAATGGGAAGAAGAAAATCAATTAACTTACGCAAAAAAACAAACGCCTGTGTGTTCGTCTGTCTATCACAAATAGCCTCTGTCTCGCCACATCCTCGCGCAGGTCTATGCTTCAATGTTCATTAGGTTGAATCACACAAGTTACGTTCTAATTAAGGAAGTGATGAAGCTTGTCTTGTTGTTGATGCAATATAAAGCACTCGACACACGTTAAGTATTTCCTAAGTTCCAAGTGTAAATAATTTATAGCTCCAGTATCTAATATTAAATTAGGATATATTTTACAGTCACAACTTCTTGGACAAGCCCACGCCTCGTCCGCGCCTCGTCCCTGACGTACTTGTCTAATTATTGTGGAAATTAATAAGTTCATTTTCACAACCGCGCGAGTCGGACTCGCCCACCGGGGGTTCCGTACCAATTTCAGTGTTGTAAGGCAATGGCTTTCCATAACTTATAAAAGTTGACAAATTTAACTTTCCGGGGCGTACGCTCTCATTTTGTAAGAAATAAACTAGAATTATAAGTTTGTAATGTTTTTTTCGTTACAATAAACTCAGTTTTCGGTTTTTCTTCGGACCGTTTGTATTTTAAATTCTGTAGATCTAAAATTTCTAAGATCTAATATTTGATATTAATTTCTGTTTTCTTGACATCTCTAGGAGCCTCGGGACAAATAGTCTTGACAGGCGAAGGACGACAATAAGGTTATCTTATAAATGATCCATTTTTTCTTTTTCGGTACATAACCCAAAATATGTGAGTAATGAGTGCTACATCACACCAAAGCTTTTATATAGATAATTTAGATATTAATATTCTAACCGAAATTTTAATATTAGTCAATTATTTTAAACTGTTGGATGGGTTCTCGGTGTGTCTGATATGAATTCAAGTATCGTACAGTTAAATCTGCTCGTCTTGAAAATAAACACACAAATTTATTTACTTTTCTTAAGTTTAAGTAAACTATGACATGCTACCGAGAAGACCTAGTGCTGGGTTGTGATCATAAAATGAAATAGTATTACTATTTTGTAAATATCTGAAAAAATATAGAAATGTGTGTATAAATCATAAAAGGCACTGATTTACTTTATTTTTAGTAATTGTTTTTACATATAAATTAGTTAAGGTAATTAAGAAAGTAATAGATAGAAAGCGAATAAATAAATTTTATTATAGTAAATTAATGATCGTAGCGTTTGGCGCTCCGTTCTCTCCGACTACGCCGTGAAGCGATGTGTGTATCATACATATGTATGTAATTATTGTATTTCAGTTGCTAGTCTATTAATGTTCTAATGGTAAAAGTATAAAAGATCACGAAAACGATTTTCTAAATTTTCTTTTATGGAGTGCTATAAATATCATTCATAATGATCGTTGCGTTCGTCCCACACTTGTGATGATCTAAATATCTAAGACTTTTTTAAGCTTTTAGTGTTGCCACTAAGCGTATAAAAAATTGGCAATTTTGCGAAATAACCGGACCAACGTTTCACGCAATTTTATAATTTAAAATTTGAAAAATAAAGTTAAAACTGAAGAAACCCAGAATAATGACATTACCAGGAGAATGACCTGTATATTACAATAGTAACACTAATTTATAATTTGCAAATGTTCTAGTCTAGACACAAGGCGGTCGCGTATATTTCCGTCTCAGCACTCAGCACTCGCTACGTCCGCTGGCATTCTTCATATATTTTCGTACTATTCCTCGTAGAAACCGCCACTTTCGTTTTTGTCAGAGTAGCCAAAAGTAGGACAACGGAAATCTAACTTAGACTATTGTCATCGCTTTGCACTCTATACTCAATAAGTATAGAATACTTGTACAAAATCAGAGAAAATCTTAAGGTAATGTGTTGTATCCAGATGAGTGAGTGTAGAGTGTCACGTATCCAGATGGTGTCGATGGTACTTAAGTTCCCCAGAAGACTTCCCGTGATAAATGCGGTAGACATATCTACGTAAAGACTGTCATTGGGGGTTAAGTGACCGTTACTTACGGCGGTAAGTCACTAGGTCCCTCTCTAACGCCACACTCTGACTAACCAATCTAACCAACCGAAAAAAAAAACATTTATTCATAAAATACTTTTCAAATCATATTAACCGTTGTCCCAAGTTTTTATTAAATTGATGGTCACCATTTGGAATGTCTTCGAAGTGTTAGAACTATATTTAATTATTTTATTACGTGAGCCTCAACGACGGTCTCGTGCACGCGTAAGTGCTTTATCACTAAAACAGATTTGACACAACAAACATTGTGGCAGAGGTCTCCTCTCAAGCGCATAAAGCACATACACACATTACATAAATATTTTGAAAAAAGAACTAAACATTTTAATTAATTATTGAATAAAAACAATTATAGAATAATTTACTTACTAGTGAGACGGAGCACCTTCGACGAGATACTCGCTAGTTTCAAAGTTACGTTAATATTATGATGTTAATGTGCGAGCGATTTTTTAAGATTAAGAAACTTTAAAAACATGATTCATCTGCGTGTCTCACAAAGTACGGCGAACTGGTATTGTAAAATGATTGGTAAAGTTTAAAATATAAGTTTAGACTAACTCAGCTTTCTATTTCTAGTTGGAGATGCAATCTGAGACAATGCGTCAATATATCGAGGAGAAGAGGCCAAAAATATTGAAAACAACAAAATACTGCGCTCGTATTGTTCTGCCCACTGCTCTCCGCCCTCCGTCCTCCGCGCTGCTGATGTACGATTACGCGAGGATACAAGTCGCGGGGGATTTATGTACTACCACGCTCGTAAACATGGAGGCCAGTAAGTTATTCCAAACTTAGGAAATAAAATACTTTTTGAAAATATATAAAAAATTGGGGTCAGTGAGTGGGCTTATACCAACTTGAAAACCTAGGAGGGGCAAATCCCGCTGCAATCTTTTTATTTTTATACGTTTTTAAGAATGTAAGTGTATTCGATTTACTAACAAATTTAATAAGAGTTTATCCTGATATTATGAAAGTGAAAACGTCACCCTAATTTATTGTTTAGAAGAACTCAAAGAAAAATAAGTTTAGTAAGATAAAAACCGATCGGTTCTTAAAGGAACGGCGCGTAACGTGGTTTATGAGCGCCGCTTGGTTTAGGATACACTCCACATAGCATTCATTATTGCTGCAGTCTTATTCAAATGTAAGATATTAGATGTGTAAATTGTCAGATAACCTGTAGTCTGAGTAGTTTTCTGAGACGTTTCGGGGTCGTCACTCAGACAGCAGAGTAGACAGAGGGAACCTAATGTCAAGACACTCCGTTTTCCATTTATCCCCTAGATTTAGAGACATTGCATGGTGAGAGGTAGAATTTAACGCCACGCTTTATCGTATTCCAGAGCTAGAAAATATAAACAATTCATTTCTCCGAATGTAAATTGAATCCTCCAACATTGCGTCGCTTTTTATCGTATCGGGGTTATTGTATTCCAGAACAAGTTAAACGTAACATTGCAAAGCAGCGAGGGCCCAAACAAATGAGTATTATACTCAAAATAACAAGTAATTGAAAAGTTAATAATTATTGTAATTCGTTGCGGCGTTCACTTCAGCTCAAACGTACCTCCGCCCTCCACTCCACTCTCCTCCACTCTCCTCCACTCCCCTCCACTCGCCTCCACCCCGCACTCGCCACGCAACGCGCCCGTCACGAACACTCCACTACGTCCTACGGCGCTCGTACTAAAGTCCAAAATAAATGTACTATTATATATTACATTCTTTTTTCAATCGATCAAATTACTTCCGAGAAAAAATGGAGCGAGTTTTAATTTAAGAATTTTAATATTTTCCCGTTTTTGCCAGTTGTGCTCAGCTCTACACTTTATTATAATATATTTTTATGTCCTGTACATATTTCAACTCTACTAGTACTATTTGTCTATCCTCGGTCCTGTGTATTTTTGGGGGTCCTTACAAAAACCAGCCATAGCCCATAAATTGATACTATTTAATTAAAATATATATAGGTAATAAATAGGTCTTTTTTTTATGAACCAACGTGGGTACTTAGTAAACATGCTATTACCAGATATATTTATATTATTGCATATTTGTGTATGAAAATGCCAGATTCCTAATTTAGATATATAAATTACAAGAAACGCATAAATATTGCGACCACTACCACCGGCCGAGAACCAGTCAAATATTTATTTTACGCATTTCAAATTAAAAATTACTCACTTACTTTGTTTTTTACGTCATTCGATAAAATTATGTTCTTATGAGTTTTATACGTTTCGTCGTTGATATAACCCCCCTACCGTCCCCCCCGCCGCCGCCCCCCGCGCCGTGTTTATCTCACTTATTGTTTTGGTATTTCCTAAATGCATTAATTACTTCGCGTCGCAGTATCGGTAAACGCGACGGTTGTAGGTTCGATTTCCATTTGGGGGAATAAGCTATTTCCTTGCCCTAAAAACAACATGAAACGCGGCGTTAAGATCCACCACCGGTGAATAGGGAGCAATTCTAGCCTATCCTAATATATCCAGGATACAGTAGCAAGCTAAAATACTTAAATAAATTCATATTCTTATTATTCTGTAAATTTCCAAGTTTGTTGGATGAAAACGTAGAAAAATCAATATTCCCACTTTAATTCACTGTCACCTTGTTGACATCTGTATTTTCGATACTATCTTACATCGTTTTTAATAATATTTTGCAATAAATACCAAGAAGTTTAAGATAAATTGAAATATTATCTTAATGTCGTTATTTACTTAAACGTTGTCGTCTATTAAAGTGGCGGGAGGTGGAGCCGGGGAGCAGACGTAGAGCACGCGGACCGGACAACAGCCTCGTTTTGCATATCGCGAGCGATTTGCTTAGAAAATTAGCCGAATTTGACATTTAAAAATTTATCTTTTCTGAATATAATTATTGTCTTTTAATTAATGATATAAATGTTTATTTCGAACCTCAGATATATAAATAGTTTTGATTATTTCAAATTGTTTTTTTTTTATCAATTTTAAGGAACTCACCACTAACTAACTAGTTAGTTAGTTATTTACAGAAAATGGTGCCATGATTTACGCTATCACTACAATTTCATGTTTTTTTTTTCGATAGCTTGTGTGGTGCATAGCACAAATAAGAACAGCTCCTCATTTTGCAGCATCACATTCATTAAATCACTCTGGACGGACTTAACATTCATTGATTTAATTATATTCATTGACTTGAATGTAAGTTTTGTGTCCATCAACAGACAATACCAGTACAACAACAGGAATTCGTAAGAGCGTTGTGGTATCTCCGCATCAGACCACCGAGGCTCCAGCGCGAGACCCGAAGCCCGAGGCCAGAGGCCCGACGCGCGATGAGATACACATCGTAATTGACTCATTATTACAATTTGACAGTTAAACAACTAACGTGTAATTATTACGAAGATTATAATTTCAGATCCCGTACAATGAACCAGGCGTCATATCAGACGTGATCGTTCTGTCGGCGGCGTGTGTCACTGCATTAGCGTAGACGAGGTCTTGCAAATATTCAATATATGTCAGTTATAAAGTCAGTACTAAACATTAGTTGGCTAGACACTGGCTGATATAAGAACATATTGTTACCTACAGTTCGATGTTGCTGCAGAGGCCCCTGTCAGGACCAGCAAGGCGCGTCGCGTCTGCGCGCCGTCTGCTCGCACTTTAGATAACGAACTCATTTGCAAAAAACTAGTTCCAGCTTACATATGTTCGAATTTGCTATTTTTTATGTTAATTATGTTAATCGCGTTCCCACGTAGACGTTTCCCGCGACTCATGTTTTATGTTCTTATATAAATATTAAAATAGACAAAAGCCTGTCACGCGCGTCGGTCGCTGCTATATTTTATACGAAATTAAATTATTCATAATAAGCTATTAAAGTTTTAATGTCCCAAACCACTAAAGCCGTAAGCTAATTAAGGAACAGTGTATTTAACGACCGCTTTTTGCATAAACAAGAAGAGGCTGCCAAACTAAATATGGTTGGTTGCTGGTGGCTCACTTCACTTCATATATGATGGTTGCTCCCGCGGTCGCCACAATGTCTCCGGAAGCGTGCAGTAAGCGCAGTGAGAGCAATGAGAGCAACGAGAGCCGCAACGACCGTTGCGAGATTATTGACACCGTGCGTAATGGATATCTTCACGGTATCTACAATGTTACTGGCAGCTGTTTGTTTGTTACAATTATATCGAGAGCGATCAATTTATTTCCTGATTACAATGTGGTGTACTCACTGTAAACGCTGGCGGCGTCGGTGGTGCCGTTGACGGTGCCGTCGGGCAGCAGCTGCAGGTAGCGGTTCTTGAGAAACATCTGGATGGTGCGGCCGGTGCCGGTGATGTGCGACAAGTTGGCGGAGCGCTGCGCCCGCGGCTCGGGGGGCGCGGCGGCGCACGTCGCCAGCGCCAGCGCCGCCAGCAGCAGCCGCAGCGGCCGCGAGCGCCGCGCCGGGGGCCGCCGCCCCGCCGTCACGCTGCGCCCTGCAGCGCCCTACTGCGCGCGCATGCCCGAGCTGCAACAGACAAACAAACACCTCTTACTGAGTGCATGCATGCATCTCTGCGCGGCGCTCCAGGAAGCTTCTCATAAACTGTGGAGGGACGAGAAACTTAGATTGTTTTGGAATTCGCTCAGATGCGATTGCGTAATAAAATAACGTGAACTGTAAACTGAAGTCCATTTTGTACGGCGCTCTAAATCCGGACGGTTATTTTAAAACACTGCGCCTGGATTACCGACGTATTCATTACTACGTCAAAATCCTTTTTGTTCTGCTATGTTTCATTAATATTTGACAAATGGATATTTTTTTTTCTTTTTATATTACTCTCAAAGATATCACTGTATAGATATTCAATTAAAATGCGGAAGTCTTATAGACACAAATAAATTCTTGTTATATACATAAATAATCCTCGTTCCCCACGGAGTGTCTTTACACTAGGTTCCCTCTGCCTACCCAGTTGCCTGTGCGGGATACAGCGTGAAGCTGACATAAATTTTCTGAACTTTATATATTACTAAAAGAGTATGGTAGGTAAAAATAAGTGGTTCATGACCATTTTAGAGCGCTGTACACAATCAAAGGTTTGTAGAAGTCACCGAATAAGCTGAGCATCATAAACCCCTACGGTCTACAAGTCCGCGAGACATGTGGTGGTTCTCATCATCAATATTTCAGCACAACCCTACATCTGATACTAATACAAAAGCAAATCAAATGTCAACCAATTATCAAACTAAACATCTGATGGTAATCGTTAAGCACTTCGAGAGGGTAAGTGATGCGGCGACTCCTAGATAAGTGGTTACAGAAGGCAAATAACGATCGCTGTAGTGACTCATCAGTCACTACCACTACCGACAAAGTGGGGTCAGAAACAATTATTGTACGTTTGTTCCCACAGAAACAGAACCTAATATTTTTAAAGTTACCTTACTCAATTAGGGTCAATTCTTAGGATCATTAATTAGGATTGCATAAGTTTAATATTACTTGTGTTACGCTACCGACTAAATAGTTTTAAACGAATAGTTATAAAAAAATAAGAGAGTAATTAATAAGTGTACCTTTACAATATTTAATTTAAAATGATTATGGTCTTTTCTTCAAAATTAGAATAATGTAGAGTCAAAACGACAGTAATTTATAAGTAGAAAGCACATGGTGTTAATTATTGAAACAGTTTTATTTAATTAAGCATCACAGTACATCACGGCAGTTAACGTAAACGAGCACATCTGTACGAGTAGGTACTCGCGCGGACTCGGGAGCAGCTCTCGCGGGCCGCTTCTTAGCTTCTTTCTAATTAACTTTAGTAAATAACATTTTATTACATTCATGTTGGTGTGCATTTACTTAAGACATTTGTATCACCTTATGCCTTAGATATTTGTTTAATTTTTACCTAAATTCGCTTTGCTGTAAGGGATTTGAGTATGCGATAATAATTTTAGCTTGGAGTTACCACGTGGTCCTGAGATGTCGGCAGACAGGCAGACGGCCAACAAAGTGATCATTAACGGTTCTATTTCTTCCATTTGAGCTACGGAACCCTCAAAATTGGTGAAAATATATCATAAATAATTTAAAAAATAGAATCATAATAAAAAAAAAATATTACATGTCCTTGCAATCAAAATTAGAGAAAAATGTCATAGAATTTAGACAACTTTTGCTATTGGAGTAAGAATGTGATGTCAACTTGAAAGATTACAATAGCTGTATTAAGCAACAACACAGAGGACTCGTAGCGAGTGTACTAACATTTACGTGTTCACTCGAGTGAGAAATCAACACAAAAACAATCCGAACGTCAACTGTCAAAATGTATATCTAGGCGCCGGGCCTT
>FASU01022111.1:0-10213 GCA_001486225.1 Heliconius pardalinus sergestus
CGAGTTTGTTATGAGCCAACATTTTTACATGTATGTACACTTAAGTGCTAAATTGAGTTAAATGTATAGACTTTTAGCTTTTTTTTCCTTTTATTTATTTTTTCTAAAATTACCGTTATGTGCTAGACATGTTTTATTTAGAAAAATTTAGCAAAATAGCTATACAATTTGTGATACTAAGACCGTTGATACTCAGGTGCACAAGCGTATGACTGTAAATGCGACGGTTGTGGATTCGATTCCTGCTCAGGGGAATGAATTATTTAATATTTTTATTTCCTCGCTCCTTTCCTTCCGGTAACAAGATTCCTTCGACAGCCATCGGTGGACAGTTGGAAACGGAGTGTCTTAACACTAGGTTTCCTCCCTATGGCTACCTTGCTATATGGGCTAGTAATAATACATTTTTATATTGTATTTTACGTGCAAATAAAATTAATTGTTTAAAAGTGTAAGCGAATCTGATAGAAATAAAATAAGCATATTTTATACTTTTAGCATAAAATAAAAAAAAAACTTCGAATCTAAAAAAATATATGTATAAAATAACCACTGCCTGTAATAAAGTCCACAGATATTTAATCCCGTCGACATACGAATACTTGCAATGCCTTTGTAAGCGAAAACAATTGAATGTTTTTTAATCAATCATTGTAGTTGTAGAGTCTATTTAGGTTATTTTTGTTGCGTGGCTTCGATTTGTTAATTTGAATTCAATTTGCAAATAAAATGTAAGTGAATGATTTCCACCCCGTCTTCCATGTGACTTCCATGTGTCATATAAGTTATTCAGTTCTGCCACTCAGTATGCAATGCCTCCAGAATTCGGAGAAAAGTAGCGTGGAAAGGAACGGTGAGTTTGAAAGTGTCTTGATAGGCATGGAGTATCTTAACACTACTTCCCCATGTTTCCTCTGCTTACCCTGGTTTGTGAGGAATACAGCATAAAGCAATACAAAATTCTTCTAGTAATTGACAGATAATACACCAACGAAACTACTTAGAAAGTTGAAAATTTGGCGTGCCATGGTCAGGGACTTCGAAGTTCCTACAGGAATGGTAAAGAACGGATCTTCCATTTTACCTTCTTAAATACGTCCAAATATTAGTAAGAAACAAACTTGTGGGCGACGACTAGTGCAATATACTTACTTTAAGTGATATTCCACATAGTTTTTTAAATATAACGTTTGACTGACGTATAATTAAAAACGGTTCGCGTACACAGTCTCGTGTAAAAACACGCAACGATCAATCATCGGGAACATATATATGTATGTATGTATATATGTAGTTACGTACTTGAATATATGAACTTCGGGCGTGATATTTTAGTTGCGTCACATCGCTCGCAGTAATGTTATTGTAGATCCTTTAAAAATGTGTATAACCTTTTATATATTGTAGCTACCATATTTTTTTGCCAAAATATATATTAAAAACCCAGGGTAATTTTACTCATTTAAAGAGATGGCTGTCCCACTAAGTCCAGTTGAACTTGGACTTTACAAGGTACTTTACAGCTTCACGCTCTATTCCTCACATAGCAGGGTAGGGAGAACGAACCTGAGGCCGTTTCCACTTTTATGCAAAAACTACTGAACGAATTAGGATGAATCCTTACAGTAATAGGTAGGTATATCTTATACGTACAAATGACACACAGGCTAACTAACATTTATATAAAGATTTAATTTAATTTGAGACCGCGATGTTTAACGGTGTGGACAGCTAGCCAAAAAATTAAATATTCGATCGAATCGAGTTTATAATCATCGAGTAGACACTTTCAAACTGTGCTACTATGGTGTTGCCTGTTTATTAACACACATAATACATATTTGTATGTATTATGTGTGTTAATGCGAGGCCCAAATATTTTATCTTAACATCAATAACATGATTTAATTATATAAAAATGAATCTTGTTAAGTCTCTCTCTCTCTCTCTCTCTCTCTCTCTTTATAGCACCGCTAAATGAAAAGAAACAAAGATCTTATCTTACACCCGAAAACAATAATTAATGTGAGAATTAATTATAAAATCATTAACCGAAAATTTTATTGGACATGACGAGTTTTAACATTACGGTACTACTTCAGTAACATTGAATTGACTGAATGGCGGTGAAGGTGTTCCGTTAATTAAAACAACACAGGTCACAGGTTCGATAATGTGTTTAAAGTATTACGTTTCAGTTTTCTCGCAAAACAGTATGGAGCCTAATATTAAGATGCTGAACAGAATTTGTAATATAGTAGGTATATTTAATGCTTTAAGGACATTTTTTTAACTAAATATCATAAATATAGCTATTATGTCTTGACTCCATTCACCATTTTATATTATAAAAAAAACAACATAGACAAGTTGTAACAAGTCTAAAATAATTTCGACGCAGATTTTTTCGCTTTATGAGAACTGGCTGATCCGAGCGCCAGAAACCGTCCTATTTCTAAAAGGCGTGGTATTTTTTTTATTTAATTATCTGTTCTTTAATCTCTTTTAAAGAACAGATAATTAAATTAAAGGTGTAATTCTCTCTTTTAAGTGTCGAATAATATTAGAAAATGTTAAAAAATATAAAAAAAACTCTTATGAACTCATGACCTTCACCAAATAATCCTTCCTATACAACAAATTCCATTCACTTAGCCTTTCCTAAACTTACGCAACAAAAATCACATGGAAGCCCGAATCGAAATCGATTTGTTTGCGTACGAACAAAAGATCGATTTGCTAATCGACTCAACACATATTCGTATAGATGACATAACAATAATTAGATAAAGAATTACAATGGAAATCAATTATCGTTATAAGGGTACGCCCCGCTGGTAAACACATTTCATTTTACATAGGTTAAATACTGCCACGTTACATTTAACCTTTGCTATTTTAAAGCATCGGCACGCGATGGGTGTGGGTTTGAATCCCACTCATGGAATTAATTGCTTTGCTCTCTTGCTTTAGTAAGAAAATAAGTGATATTGGACAGATTTTCTGGACGTTCCTATGTGATCTTTCCTATCCAAAATATTTTGGACACAAAAGTCGGACCTCGTGTTGAAAGAACAATTTAAATCGAATATTAATAATCGATATATGGTTGCTTTTTTAAGACTGTCTTTATAAAAAACTGGTCTTTATAAAAAAACTTACGATTACCCTAATAATCAGACCACCTTCAAAATATCCAAATACTAAAGTTTAGGTTAAATATTAAACCAACCGTTAAAATTTAAGATAACCTTATTTTAATGGATCATTTGGTCAATTAGACTTGGGTGTGCGGCGTAAAATATACCACCTAACGCCCAATAGAGCACGTCGTCGTCACGAACATACTGCCTCGTTTGCGATCTGGTGCACGAGCTTGAGAGATTTGTATAGGTAGGTACTAATAATATAAAGCTGAGGCCGTTATGGCACAGTGCTGCAGGCGTGTGGCTGTGAATGGGAATCGAACTCGATTCCCTCTCTAGGAAATATTTTGTTTAATATTTTCGTTTCCTCTGCTATTAAGATAAAGCGCGGTGTTAAGTTCCGCCATTCAAAGCGCAATGCCGACAAATATTATCGTTGTCCATTTATGGGTTCTATAGAATATTTTACATGACATTAATAGTTTCAATGTAACCCATCCATCGTACTTAGGGTCAATGTTATCTCGGAGTAAATATGTAATAGTTATGTAATTTCACTACACGAACGAATTTGCAGCCAAAAATATAAATGAAATATAAAATTTACACGTGATTTTTCATTCATTGAGTACGTAAAGATTTTGACTGTTGAGTTTCTTGCTGATTTTCAGCAGAACTGCCTTTCGAGCTGATGGTAGCTTTTTGTTCTTTCGACGATTTAGGAGTGCGAAAGTCTATAAAGACAAAGACTAGTTTATATTACATTTCAAAAGGCATCATTTACACACAAAAAAAATAAAATGAACTCAAGGCGTTATATTCAATTTGCGAAGAATGTCATTACGTTACATCCTAGCAGAAACAGTTAACAACACTGTATGGAGACACGGATCGTTAAAATAATTTAAAACCATTTTGTTCTAAAAATAGTTACTACAGTAGTATGTAATTTAGTAATTACTCGTAGGTACCGTGCAAGGACATATTTGTAGAAGATTCTTTGATAATTATATTAAATTCGTATTGTATTTACAGTTTTTGTTTATAATAGTAATCATTTTAATAATCTTCACGCATCTTAGGCGTTTTGTGAAATTGGCAGTAAGTGTTTAAGAAATTCGTTGTTGTTATTTTAAGACGCTTTTCCGTCGACTCGAAACTATGTAATAGAATCTAAAGAACTGAATTTGAACCATTTCTAATAATTGTATCATTTTAAATCTTGGCAATTAAACGTAGCTTAGGTGACAATATAGTTAGTATTATCGAGCTGATTTAATTATGGTTACTTGAATCATGTATCTTTTTAGAGGGTCAATTTATGCTCCTATAATTTATAACTCCAAGCACAATATATAGCAACTTAGTTTTGTATAGTTTAGTGCAAAATAGAAGCGTATTTTTACTCTCTTTTTTTAATTTTTCTTATCTTGAGTTGCACGACTTAACGCTGTGTTTTGAGCCATCGTTTTCAGCGGATTCTTCCAACACACCATTAAGGCTAACTTTTCTCTAAGTAACATGTCTCTCATTAGTGCTATAAAAAAAATTACGTAACATCATCGTCAGTAATTGAGAGCGGCAGATGTTGAGGAGTTCGTCCGTCTAATCGTGTGTCTGATCGCCTATCAAAGATTCATTAGACGTATGATTCTGCTGGCGAGTGTACCTACTTCAAAATAACTTGTATATTGACTTTAATTCTACTAAGAATGTATATATAGATAATAAGATATACATAGTACATATAGGAACTCTTTCGTTACTGATTGAGTGACAACTGACAATGCACAAACGAAACTACTGGATTTAGAATTTAGAAATTTGAAATTTAACATGTACATTCTTGGTTTTGTACCCATAAGGGAGCACTAAGGGAGGATTTCTTGAAATTCCAGCGGAAACGGTAAAAGGGAATTTTAATATTAAATTAAAAATCCACGCAAACAATACCTTATTATGTTTGTATCATACAACAGGGTAGGCAGGGGGAACCTGGGAACGTAGTGAATTCTGATCCCCATTAACATACTTCCGGTGCACACTTTCCGTTGAATTCTTTAGACATTGAGTGGCTTAAACCAAGTGGCCTCGTTACCAGAACGAGTAAAATGTAAATATTAAACACTACATTTCTCATTAGGGAAGCGAACCCACATCATCCTAAGCTACGACAGCCTACATAATATACTAAATACCTACTAACCTGACCAGGGTATCATTGTCCCAACAGCCCAGCGACCGCCGGCACGCGACAGTACCATTACAGAGACCGCTTTTCCCCGCGGCGACGATTATTGATGATTGTCCTTTGCACGTGCCGAACTAGGAAGTGGACTATTTGCTGTATCTCTTTGATGCTGCTGTCAGTTTTGAATATTTATATTTAATATTTTATTGTATTGTTTGTTTGTTATTCTTATGGATTTATGGTCACCGCTTTTCATAATTTATTTATTTAATTTGCGGCATTGAGTTCTGACACTCAACACGTAATGTCTCGAAATAGGGTTACAGCCCTAATTCGATTAGGGTTAAAGGGGACAACCTAAGGCTCTCCGCCTTAACACCAAATTCTCCCTGCCTACTTCAACTTTTTGTGATATCTTGGGGCCTTATTTTATTTTTAATTATTCCTACTCAAATAAAATATTTTATCAAAAACTAGCGAACTAGCGAATCGCGTGCGGCTTCGCCCGCGTTATTGTTATCTTATAGCCAAATTATAACCGATTATTACTATTTTCATCAATTGTAACCGATGTGTTATTCTGATGTACAAGCTATATTTCTGTAAAGTTACATCTAAGTCCGTTCAGTAGTCTTCTCATAAATTTTTACATTTACATTATTGTTTATGTATAATAATTATTAATAATATATTTTAGTAAGATTATGAATCTAACTAAAAAGGCGGGTTTGGTGTACTTAGTGAAAGAAGATAAGTGGTCACTATCCAGCATCCACTGAGTGGAAAGGCAGCGTTATCAGGCGTATCGGCGCGTCCTATTACAGCGACCGACTTTCGCCGGGCGTCGTCTGTTTGTCCTCTGTGTATACTTTAGAGGAATATTATTATAATATTGGATATTAAGTATATATATACTGCATATTATGCTGTAGTGTTTGCACACTTAGGAATGGGAAATACTTTTTTATTTATCGCGTACTCTACGTGGGAAAATTTTGATTTCGCTCATTCTTTGCAAAGACGAAGTTTAACAAAGTATTTTTAACCTAGACGTACAGACAGGAAAAAATCCGTTTCTTCTTGCCAAATACGATATTCTTAAAATATTATATTTTAAAGCGAACAATGAAATGTATGTGCATTTTCTTGCAATATCTCCAGAACCCAGAATTATACTATTAGTCATAATAATTATATTCAAAACATTAATTCAAACATGGACGTTTTGTCGTAAATTGCGTTTATTTATGCGCACCCACAAAACGCTTTCGAATCCCACTCCCGCACACCTGTACTCGTAGATAGCTAACACACTGTAGGTACTGGGCGGGACAGATCCAGTACAATACAAGTTATTGTCCATACTTCCGGCTGGACTGTCCAAATAAATATGTTATGTGTGAAACTAGCTTTTGCTCTCGACATCGTTCTATGTTAGTTGAACAATGTAATGTAGGAAATATATAGAATTTCTATTTTAATATAGATTTCGCTGTTTATTGGGATCAGCCAAGTAACTCAAATATTATATACGTAACTTCTAGTTACAGAATTACCTTCCGCTATGTGCTCATTCGAAAATATGTATATGATTTTTCGTTCGTATTAAATTCAACGGATAGTGAAGAACGGAGAGAACACTTGGTTCTCTCTATCTTCCCTACTATGTGCAGAAAACTGCATGAACCTAAAAAAAAGATCTTGTAGAGTTAAACGTAAAATACTATAAATATCCGAGTCATCTTGCGATTTATCTTCAGACATATTTCTTGGAAGCTCCACACTGTCAAAGAATTATGACGTAACTCATCCTTGCATTGTATGTATTATCCATACATTATTTGACTATTGTTTAACAGCTTATTGTTCGACGCCAAAACCCCGCACTCATTATGGATATGCTAATGTGAGCGAAAGTGTCTTGTTTTGGACATTAAAATAATTATCTTGATGTTTAACAAGACGATCGTAGATACGGGATTGATGCAACGATTGATATTTTCGAATTTATGTAATTAAGACCATCTTGGTGCTGTGAAGGCGTAAAGTGAGATGTTGTAGGTTTGATCCTGACTCGGGAAATGAAATAAAATCATTTTTCTGGGATATTGGAAAGTATAGTGTCTTGATACTAGTCTCTCTCTCTCCTTCTCTTTCTCTTTACCTAACCTGCTTATGCAAGATAAAGAGTAAAACTACAAAAAGACTATTACTGATTTTGGTGAAGTTGTTGAAATAAAAGTTTGAGTAATTTTGACAAAATAAATGACACTATATACCTACGTCCCATTAATGCCTATTTACTGTATCTCTTTTCATTTTAAGAATAGCCTTCTAGTATTGACTAATCAATTAATTTTATCGGATCTAACCTTAAAATAAAAAAAAAAAAACGCTTTTAAAATCAATAATATTATCATCCTATAAAGGAGTAGTTCCTTTACAAACAAAGTGTTTAAACACTACGCAATCAGCTAAAACAATGAGAACGGAACACGTGCTCTGTCGTAACCAGTGACGTAACCAGCTATTACCCGGCTAAATTATAAATTGCGTGCAGTGACCGAATTTAATGTTATTATAGTGCATTCGTTATTTATGTCCCTTGATGATAGTGTGAAACAGTTAAAAAATAAACTAATGGTTCCATTGAATGTAAGGTTTGAAGGGGGAAAGTTGGTAAATTATGTTTTTATGAGATTTTTACCTAAGGCGATTCTTATATTTTGCAAGGTTAATAAAGAAAAGAGCTGATTCGAGGCCGTCGTGGCGCAGGGATAACAAGACCGCGACTGTAAAGGCGACGGTTATGTGTTCGATGCCCACTCGGGGAAATGAAATATTTAATATTCTTTATTTTCTCGCTCTGGTAACAAGGCAAAGTCCGGCGTTGAGTTCCCACTACACCCGTGTAGGGTTACTTTACACTTTTTTACATAGATCCCTGCATACTTCTTTCACCTAGTCTACCATTATCAACCTCTATATATTACATGCCCCCGAGCGGTTTTCATGGTTTTTACGTGACCTTCTTCCAGTGTCATCTATACTATATTCTCGAAGGTCAACTGAGGTCTTTCTATGTCTCTTGCCAATTATACCCTTTTTCCAATATTTTCATCAATCATCTCATCGTGCTCAAACTACACGAATCAAGTTTAAATCTCCTCCAAATTTAAATTCAAATAGTTTTTAATTAAGTCACGTTAAACTGTTTATTTCTTTATTTTAAAGGTTATTTACTAATATATTTTTTTCACACGGCACCCGGCCATTGCAAAATCTATAATCGGCGCTAACCGCCACCGGACATCGGTTTGCTAATCGAATGTTAAACATTCAAACAATTTGCTTGTTAACGTTCTCACGAAACACTATTAGGGGAAGGTTAATGGCGTGTCAATATTAATTTAGTTTTGTTTTTTTTTTTAATTTCTGGTCGCCGGCCACCAGCGACTTTGTAAACCTAAAATGGTTTTTTTTTCCGTTCCCGTAAAAAAATCGAGAATCTCCCAAGAATTCTCCCTTAGTTCTCCCCTGCACTCTCTAATCTACTTTTATACATGCCAAATTTTAACTTTCAAAGTCTAGTAGTTTCGTCTGTGAGTAATCTGAAAGTCACTGAGCGACGAAATAATTTTGCATACATATTTTTTGTATATCTATACTTTATATTAATGTTATAAACCTTAAGAGTAGTTAAACACGCTAATCTCAGTAACTACTGTTCCGAATTTTAAAAAAATATCCATTTATGGAAGAAGAATATTAATAATATTATTAGTTTATTGATCAATCAAAGTGTTAGTTCCGCCATTCTCGAAAATGCCGCGGAAAGTGGAGAACGGAGTGTCTTAACACTAGATTTTCTCTTCCTAGCATGCTATATACGGAATACTTGAAGCTAAAAAAAAACTATATAAATTATCACATCTATCTCTTAAGTCCTTGACATATGTATATATATGTGAATTAATATCAAAATTCTACATTCTCTATTTACATACGTAATGGCGTTTTTTTTAGTAAAGTAATTTTTGACATTGAAAGCAATGGCCTTATTTTTATGATAACATTTAATTTAGAAGGTTATACATATATATGTGTAAAGAGAATATACTCTCTTTAAATATAGCGTCCTTTTTTACGGCCCCCATCAGATGTTGGCGACTGGAGAATGTCTTATTTTTAATGGCACTAACCAGCACTACCTTAACATTAAACTTTAAGGTTTTCTATGTATATATTCATCCCTTAAGTAAGCAAAAGATGTGTAAAGCTATAAACATTATCATAAATAAATCTAATATTAAAATAATTTGTTACAGAGATGGCAGCGGAGGTGGTTCGTTTTATATGACGATGGCGAGCTGACGTATTCATTGGACGAACACGTGAGTATTATTATTTCTATATATCATTTTTATTTAGGTATAAGGAGAACAGAGTGTTGTGACACTCACTAGATTCACATTACTCTGACAGTAAAGGGCCTTTGTAGTGCACAAGCGTGTAGCGTGTTCGTGGGAATGAAATATTTAATATTTTCATTCTTCACTCTGAAGACCTTTCCTCAAAATTTGGCCAGCATTTACAAAAATAGTGACAGTGTCTACTGTTTTGGTAACTTGACACCATCAAGAAGAGATGTTAAGCTCATGACCAAATATAAATTTTATCACCAAACTTCTCACTTCAATTAAAATACTTTTTGCTGTTATTAAAAATGTGTGTTAATAGCTTACAGTGCATTGTTGTTAATAATGGAAAGAGCTTCTTTAATTTTGACTTGTAAATATATTGAAATAGTAGAATTATATTTAATACTAGCGGACGCGCGCAGCTTCGCTTGCGTAATTAGGGGTGAATTGTAATA
>FASU01022154.1:0-19976 GCA_001486225.1 Heliconius pardalinus sergestus
GTATTATTCAGAATTTTAAAAAAATCTTTAAACTATTGAAAGTTTTTATTATAGAAAAAAAAGATAATTTCCATCTTCTCTCTATTAGTCAATAAAAAAAAAACTAATTTAATAATTAAAACTAATGTAATTTCACATTACAAATTAATTCCCTCAATACTTACAATATAACCAGCATACTCTTCATTCTCTTCATATCTATCATGTAGCCAAACAAACTCCTCATGTTGTCGAACAACAAAGAACTCAGATTTCTGAAATTCTGGCAAAGTTGTCTTTGTATGGACGGTGAATTTCACTTTTTCTTTTTCACTGAGTGCATCTGATATGTCCACCTGTAAAAAAAATTTTTTTTTCATTCTTTTTCATTCTGCCTCAAAAAATTCAGCAGAAAGTGGAGAGCAAAGTGTTCTAACACAAGGTTCCCACTGACTACCTTACTATGTTGTGGGATATAGTGTGAAGCATATTATTATTTATAATTATTAGGTATAGTTTCTCATTTCTTGAAATTTCAAAGTTGGTTGAGGTGTGTAAAAAAAATAATAGAAAACATTTTCTCCTCTCTTGCCATGCATGACATAACATTCTAATTGGCAACAAATTTTCTCATAATACTAACCAGCAAGCTGTTGTCAGCTAAAGAAATAGTCTCACTAAGTTTCTTCTTATCAGGTTTAATTTCTCCACTTGTTGGTGGTGATATTGGAGGCACTGATAGGGGATCATGATTGTTATCATCCACTGAATCCTTTAAGAAACAGAAAAAATATATTAATGTATTTAAAAATAAAAAACAGATCCCAATTTATCAAGCAAAAATATATATTTTAACATTTTGTTTTGTTATTCCACACTCAGGATTACAATTTTTGTTTTCTAAAAGAGTTGAATAAATCTTGTAAAATATGAGTAAAAGATAAAATAAAAAGTTGAGGACATCGTGGTGCAGTGGCACAAGGGTGTGACTGTAATGTGACAATTGTGGGTTGTGACATCCCCACTCAAGGGGATGAAATATTTATTTACATTTATTTTTTCATTTCTTTGCTCTGGTGTCGAGGCAAAAGCGCGGAGGCGCAGCAGAATGAAAGATGTCTTAACACTAGCTTCCCTCTACCTACCCTGCTGTGTGTGTGTGTGTGTGTGTGTGTAGAGTGAAGCTAATTTAATAGGAGTATATATATTTTAATTTTTTAAAAAACAAAAAAATTGAGTTTATACAGATATTTTTTCTAATAAAGGAAACAATTAATGGATTGGTCATTGCAATATTGCCGATTTCCAAAAATAGATTAATTTAAAATAATAGATTAAAAACAATCAATTTAAGCAATTAAGTCCTAGCAAAATAAATATTTAATATAATGAATCACAAAAGAATAAACGTATTATCTTCTAAAGGTAATCGTACTGATATCGAAAACAGCCTTTACTAAGCTAATATAAACCAGATACCACGTCACGATTTCACTAAATTTATTCAATGTAATTGGTATATTTCCTTATAGTTCACTGTAATATTACATTAATAACTTTTAGCTATTTTAAAAAGCCGTTAATGAGATGAAAATATATTTATTTCCCGGTTTAAGTGGATAGAAAATGACTAAGAATCTAACAGGATTCTAGGATACGCCCCCTGGTTTTGTAAAAAAATCACTTTTACTCATATACTTTATGTTCAAAAGGAATGACTTACCATCATTTTGTATTAATTGGTGTATTAAAGATGTGTTAGAATTAAAGGAAGTTGTAATTTAATTATATTACTTAGAATCAAATGATTCGGCGATCCGAATAACACAAAACAATAATTGTCAATTGAGCTGACAAATGTCAGTTTAGTTTTTTTAACATTGCTACTAATAGTGATGTATTGTTTTATCGACTATTTCTTGAAGTGAAATTATATTACTTCTAATTTAATGATATTATTTAATATCTTTTTGATTACTTTTAAATATGGATAGAAACATGTTTGAATTGAGTTTTAAAATACCTCGACATATATAAAAAATATTCATATTAAAGTATAACTTAAAACTCGTTTTACATTAATTATACGGTAATTATGTTTTTATATTCATAATATATCATAAAAAACTAAAAATATAAATAATTTTATTCAGAAGGAAAATAGTAACTTTAATAATGAGTAAAAACGTCCCTGGTTTTGTGCCTATTCACCGCGTGGATCCGATTTTCACTGTATTTTTAATTTTTATTTATGACAGTATATACTGAATTTGTAAAAAACTTCTATCAATATTTTGGAAAGAATTCACATTTTTAATTTAAATAAATAAAAATTACATTGAAAAGGACAGGTATTGTCTACGTTTAGTAATCAATAATGTTTTTTATTTGACTTGTCAGTTTGAAGTTTTGATAAATCGAAAGGCAAATCATGGGATCGCACGAAATAATTGTTTATAAATTTATTCCCTAAAAAATACTATTAAAATAAAGAAAATGGGCACACAAAAACCTGGAGAATGGGCCAACTCACTTATATCAAGATTTGAAGAACAGGTATAATATATACTATTTATAAAAAATGTATGTGACCCACCCATAGCGATTTATTTATTTATGTAAACAATCTTGTTTTATTATATTTTTTTTACAAATTGAACGCTTTTTTATTACTTGTTATATTTTAAATAATAATAAAGAACCCTATGCTTTATTTTGTGTTATCATTCATTTAAACTACACTCCTTTCTATACACCTACGCAAAATTTGATACATTTTCTTAATTGCTCGATTCCTTAATTTCAAGAAAAACTGTTTTAGCTTTAAATATTTATTATTTTTTTCTTTACGAATGAAAAAAAAAAGGGTTGAAGTGTAGACCTGCTAACGACTAAAACTATAAGTATTTATATTTTATCAGAAGGTTTTTACAATTTCGAAAATGACGTAAAACTAATGTTTAATAAATAAATAATGTTAAATATGTGTGAGGTTAAAACAAAATATGAGATATACTAAGAGCAATAATATAAAATAACTTTTTTCGCCCTTATTAAAACATTATTTCACAAAATGCATGGAAAATATTTTAGAAAATGTCTTAAAAACATGAACATAGTAGGATGTGAAAAAAATGAAGTAATTCAAGTTTAAAGTTATATTTTTCATTATTATGTTTTAAAAATTTTCTTTTACTGCTAATTGCACTGTGCTTTCTCCCTGCTTTTTGGCAGTCATCCACTTCTACCTGTGGTCTAAATAGACAGCGGCATTTGGATGGCTAGTAATATATTAGAATATAATTAAAAAGATATATTTTTTACCAGCTTCCCTACAAAACCGGAGCTCAAAACCTTCACTCCCGTATCAATGAAGAACAATGCAAGGCATGTTTAGTGCAGATCAGTCGTCATAGATTCTCACTTGTTATAGCTGGTCTAACTAAAATATTGCAGAGAGTTAATGAATTGGTGAGTTTGTTTTAGATTATATATTAAATTATATTGTATTTGTAGTTTGTTATATTGTATGTAGTAATATGTAAAGTTAACATTTTTATGTTATAAAGATATGTATTATGTCTTAAAGTAATAATAAAATGTAATAAAAGAACAATTAAACAAAGGCTTAATTACAATAGAGTGTCCCAACAGTTCCCTCTGCCTACCCTGCTATGTATGGGATACAACATGATTATAAAAAAATCTTTGTTTATTTTTATTAGTACTAGTGGGAATCAATGTATTGATTTGATTCACACTTGGTAGAATGTATTATATTCAGTCCAGTGGCTCAAAAGTTTCATAAATAAGTTTAAAATATATTTGCTGAGGTCAGTAGTAGTGTAGGAGTTCAAGCATGTAACTGTAACCGCTACAGGCTGTGGTTTCGATTCCCACTTAAAGAAAAATATTTAATATTTTCATTTCTTTGCTCTGGTGTCGAGGCAAAGTGCTATGCTGAATAGACCACTCAATAGAGTATCTTAACACCATGTTCTCTCTGCCTACCCTGCTATGTGCGGGATAAAGCATTAGGCTAAAAAAAAGTAATAAATCATTAAATCATATTTAGGTATTATGCTTATATTTTTCATATTTTCCTTTCAGTACCAACCAGCAATATCAACATGCGTGAATCGACCGCAAACCGAAACAGAGAAAGGCTATCACGACAGTTTAGTAATAGTTTTAGATACATTAGAAATATGTTTAAGTTCCCAACCTAAGGATACAGCAAAATATGAGGAAGCAATGAATGTTAAGATACTGTTGAGGGAAGTTTGCCAGTTTATAGGTAAGTAGGTAGAGACATAGGAACTTACATATATTTTTTTTATATATTTTTTATATAAATGTTGAGGCTGTCGTGGTGTGACTGTAACACGACAGTTGTGGGTTCGATCCCCATTCGAGGAAGTTAAATATATATTTAGGTACTTTTATATTTCCATTTTCTTCGCTCTGGTGTCAGGCTAATCTCGGCGTTGACGTTGGTTTTGCCACTCAACATAAAAGTGGGGAACTGTGTGCGGGATACAGCGTGAAGCTGATTAAATGTTATAGTTTGTGAGGATGGATATTCGTGCCATGTTTACGCAGAATCTACTGAACAGGTGACAATAGGTTTGAGTGGGCGAAGCCGCGTTGAGGTCGCTGGTATTATAATATTTTAATTTCAGATCTCCGCAACGAAACAAATGTCAACAACACACTCCTGCGACAGTTGGCTAGCAAAGTTTTATTTGCCCTCAGTCTTAATTTTTTTAATGCAGTTTTTAATAGAATTAGTGCAAGACTACAGGTTCGTCATATAAATAATTGTTTGTTAAATTTCTATTAAACTATTAATAGTAGTAATATACCATGTCAATAATTTTTTTTCTAATGGTAATTTTTGTAGGAAAGAGATAGCTTCAGTTTGAGATTGTTGTTTTTTCTTTTTGTGAGATATAAATATATGTGTAGTATATCTTTTTGGGATGAAATTGAACTTAAAACAAACTATTGATGTTTTTTCTTGTAAGGAAAAATCATAGGATTATTATGTTTGCATTATAATAATAACTTTTATTTTGATTAAATAGGAACTAGCATCTAGCTCAGAGGAAAACCCCGACTACACTGACATAGAGTTGATACAACATGTCAATGTTGATATATTGAGGCTTATACGGCTACTTACTGGTAAGTTTTCGATTTGTTTGTCTGCCAGTCCTAGTGCAGGGCACAAGCATGTGACTGTAAACGCTACAGGTTGTGGGTTGTGGGTCATGGTTTAATTTGTATAAATAGCTGTTTTCAATAAAGTATAGGTTCTGATACTTTCTCTAAAAAATATACTACGTAGAATATATTAATATTTAAATCATTCTTTATTTAAAAGTAAATACCTCCTCCTACCTACTTCCAATTTATATTCACAAAATATTGTATATTGTTATTTACAGAATCTATACAAAAATTTAAATTATTAAGAAAATCTGCGCACATAGTGTTAGTAGTGTCCTTGGAGAAGGCGGTCTGGAACTGGATGGACACTTACCCCCAGGTGAGAGAGATATTGGTTTACGAACAAATCAAAGAAAGAATTATTATAATTTCATATCTCCTTCCTGGTGTCGAGGCAAAGCGCGGCGTTGAGTTCCGCTACTTAAGACGCAATGCCTCCAAAATTCAGCGGAGAGTGGGCTAGGTTCCCTCTGCCTACCCTGGTACGTGGGGGATACAGCGTGAAGCTGATCTAATTTTTTTACAAAGAATCTGCACAGCAGTGAAGTTAGGCTTGTACACTTGGGACAAGAATCGGGAAGGAAGTAATCAAGAGTAACAAAAAATTCTATAATCAATGCGCCGCCATCTACAGTTAAATTCAGGTCGGTCACGACTCCGAGACCGTACTATACATAGGTATGTTAAGACTCCTAAGACCTGCTAACTATTTTTATTATATTTATATGATTAACAGGAATTCGCAGAAGTCCAAAGTCGGCCTAACGAAGAGCTAAGCAAATGTTGTGATACATTATTTGATATATTGCAAGATGTTTTCTCTGATAATAAAAAATCTAGGGTTGCCATGTGGCCGCTACAAATTATGTTGCTAGTCTTAAATCCGGTAAGTATTGCTAATAATAGAAAATAATATATTTACGCAATTACCCCCACCACATTCTTGTTATGCAGTATAATTTTAATGTAACGTCACTTGATTTACCTTAAAGCGTGAAAATCACTCTACTAAAGTTGGTTTAGTTTATTTCTCATATAATTATACATTTCACGTAGCATGTATTTTTTTTGTATTATCTATTATTAATTCAACTGTTGGAAAGAAAAGTAGTGTATCCCGCATATGGCAAGGTAGGCAGAAGGAACCTGGTAATCTAGTGTTCTCATTAAGACACTTCCCTTTCACCGCTTTGCCGCGTTACGTTACGTTAAAATGAAATATTAAATATTTTATTCCCCTTAGTAGGATTTCAACCCACAAACGTCGTGTTTACAGTCACACCCTTGCGCCAACTGGTCACGACGAACTCAAAAAGGTGGAGATCTTAAAAAATATAAATTAAATTATATTCTTGACTAAAAATATATAGATTTTTCTTCTGTCCATTTCTCTCGTCTCTCTCTCATTATTTCTATAAAGTTTATACTGTTTTTAATTACACAACTTATATATTTATTTCTAGAAAGTTCTAGAAGAAATAGTAAATGCCGATAGCGGTGCGCCGTGCAGCCCCCGACATACTAAAAAGAAACATTTCATTGATTCTGTTAAACGTGGACTTAGTGAGTATATTATTATTTTTTTATATCTTTTATATAGGAGTCTCCTGATATTTTAAAATTGTTACCAAATACAGCACCGTCGATAAGTTGTGACCGTCGTGGAATTTGGCTTTCTAAACTTTTTGTTTTTCATTGTACACTCGGGAGGAGCTAACTTTAGGGTGGCCACCACAAGTCAAGTGTACTGTAAATAAGTCGTGGATCAACACATTTTCAAGCTTATTAGTGTTTGCCACCCTTAATTCTACAGTTGGAAGTGTGTGTGTACACACCCATACATGTGATTGGATGGATGTGTTGTTTTATGTGTGGATTTACACATATGTGAATGTGTAGAAATGTGTAGAAACGTGTGTGGTTTACACAATCACACGCGTTATCTCTCCATACACTGCTCTGTGCGGAATTTAGAGTAAAACTAAAAAACACATTTTTTTAGGTCCACAAAACAATTCGAAACAAATGACAGAAGCCGCAATAGTAACCTGCGTTAAGTTATGCAAAGCCTCTACGTATTTGAATACATCGGATTCAAGCAACGTCACATTTATACTTGTTAAATCTGTTATGAACGATTTAAAGGTATTTATTGCTTTATATACTTTTATGTAACTATACCCTACTAATTATTATGTTATTAAATTATATATAATATTATAAATGTGAAATTTTATAAAGATGGATGGATGGATGGTTTGTTCAAATGTCACGTCAAAACTAATCTACGAATTGAGGTTTTCAACTTAACACTAGTACATCCTATATATGAGAATAACACAAAGGCTACAATTTACTAACTATATTCTATTATTACTATATATTACTACATATACTCAATTGATTGATAGATCAACTGGTTGATCGATTCGATTAATTGAACGATTGAGAAATTAATATATATATTTTTTCTTTTCAGTCTTTACTATTCAATCCTAGCAAGCCATATTGTCGATCCCCATGTCCCGGTTATACCGAGTTGGATCTATTAACAGACTGTTTCGTATCCCTCTTCCGTATAATGCCGCACTCAAACGACGCACTCAAAGTGTGCCTCAACTTGAACACTCATATATCTTATCACTATGTCATTATTAATTCTTTACTTAGGTAAGTAATTTTTTTTCATGATATGTATATTTATTTATGAAATTGAGAAAATAAGTAAAAAATAATTAAATATTGAGAAAAAAATAAAGCCTGTATTAATGTCGCTTAAGGAAAACAAAATTGGTATTATATCTTCTAATAGTTTTGTGGTCATTGATGTATATTAAAATTCTTATATTGGTTTAAACTTTTCTTGGCTCTGTTTTCTTTTTGCCTATTTTGCCATGCGGGATAACGCATGAAACAGAAAAAAATATGATTAACTATGGTTTTTTTTTTTCAGGGTTATACAACAACCTAGGTTGCCATGGTGGCCTCAAATCGACCTTGTTTACACAAAAGCGGCTGAATTAAGAGTTATGTTTACAGATACTTTAAATAAAGCTACACAGGTATGGGTTATCTAAAAAATATTTACGATTTTTATTGTATTTATATTTTATAGTGCACTTAATGCTATTTAAGATAGCTTAAACGGCTAGATTCCTTAAATAGATATAGGTCTATGTCCTCTTTGTACTATAAAATTTTCTATATACTCGTATTATAGGAATAACATTGCGTAGTTCTATCCAAAAGATTCACCAATCACCCACATTTTTAATGAATAATTACTGTACTTATAACGTTTATAAGCGTATTACATTTACCTTAAAATATATTATAAATAACTTATATAAATAATTACAATATTTTATTGAAATATTTTTTGAAAATGATATTTACAAGGAACAATAATAAAAATTCCAGGGCTACATAGTTCACACGCCATTACGAATGATATCTTTATCGCTTAAGTCGAAAGAAGTACAATCTAAGTTCAATAAATCTGAAGAAATGCCAGCGTATAGACACTTATTGTTATTGCTGGTCAAATTGATACATGCCGATCCTATGGTTATGCTTAGTGTAAGTATTTTAGATATATTGTATATTTACATACATATATAGATCGAGGCCAGTCTTGGCACAGGGGCACAAGTGTGCGACTGTAAACGACACAGGACAGGTGTTCGAACTCGAGGATATGAAATAGCGTTGCATTGAATAGAGACAAAGCGCGGCGTTGGGTTCCGTCAGTTAACACGCTATACCCTCAAAATCAAGCGAAAAGTAGGAAACGGAAGTATTTAGATACTTTAGATGGGAACAGAGTGTCTGAACACTAGGTTCCATCTGCGTACCCTGCAATGTGCGAAATGCAGTGTGAAGCTGAAAAAAAAGTTAATAAAAGTCGATTGTCCATTTTACAAACACTATGGATGTTACAATACATTTGATTCTAAAGTATTATTTCAATTTAATTTACCCAAATATTTTTGTACACGTATTAGAACCCAGGACGTTCCGGAGTAGAGATCCAATCCTCAACTACTGAGCTTATCAACGGTTTAGTTTCCCTCGTACATAACACAGGCATGGGGGAAATAGCCCAAGAAGCAATGGACGCATTGCTAGCATTGCATAGACCAGATAGAGTGCATATGTGGAATCCTGAAGCACCTTTGAATACTTTTTGGGATATTAGGTAAGGTTTTTAGGTAACGATATTGATATCAGTATCGGTATTATTGTTATTGATATAGAAATTATTAATATAGATATTGGTAACAGTACCAGTTTATATATAAATATTAATGTTTATGTGGGAAATAGGTCAAGAATCAATACGCCAGGAATCAAGAATCAGGACGCCTATTTAGCACCACATAGACCATGGTGTGTAAATATATGGAACTCTAACTCTCTCGTGGTTTTGATTATATATTGGAATGTTATTAGTCTTCTTCTGATTTCTGTACATATATTTTGTAAACTATATTTATTATATAGTATTTATTGCTATCCTTCTTTGACATATTCTCTGGTCTCTCTCTCTCTCGCCAGCTCCCAAGTCCTCTACAACATAAGCCAAAAACTAATTCAGCGTCAAATAGGCAACTACCGTGAAGTGTTACGGTGGTTACGTGATGTACTCACTTGTCGCAATGAGTTCTTAGCGAAACACAAGGAATACGCGAACGTCGGGTCGCAGATACCTATTTGTAAACAGGCGCATATTAAATTAGAGGTAAGTGGGTTACCTGATTTGAAATTACCCCAATTTTATGTAAATTTTGGTTTGGTTTGGTGGAGTAGTTACATAGTGCAATTTTAGCTTTTTTTGGTCTGGCAAGACAAAGCGTGGTGTTGAGTTCCGTCACTCACACAAAATACCACGTCTACATCTGCTATGTATAGTATAGGTAGGCAGAGGGAATTCTGGATGCATTGCGTGTTGAGTGGTGAGTGAGTGAGTGGCGAGCTCACAACCAGTCGCGTTAACAGTCACACGCTTCTGCCTGTACACCACTCCTGGCCTTAATTTACCTAAATTTATTTTAATTTGAATGAACATAATAATAATATATCACTCTTTAATTTCTAGGTAGTATTCTTTATGTGTCTCTGGTCAATTGACACTGAAGCGGTGTTGGTAGCCATGTCTTGTTTCGCCCTGCTCTGTCAAGAGGCAGACATTAGGTGTGGTTCAGACGACCTCTCCGCCCACTGTCTACTCCCTAATTACACAGTGTTCCAGGAAATAGCTCATACGTCCACTGTTCTTACTACTGGTGAGTTATGGGATTAGATTTTAGATAATGTTACGATCCATAATGTCCAAATTATGGTAATCCTACAAATATTATAAATGTGAAAGTTTGTGAGGATGGATGTTTGTTCCACTTTCACACAAAACTACTGAGAGAATTTAAATAAAACTTTATTTCTTTTATTTTGTATAAATTGACTATAAAATATCAATAAATTTAACGGGTGAATCTGCGTTTGTGTTACTAGTTTTTTTAAATTAGATCTTTGAGTATCGCGATTTTGCACGTTCTTATTAAAGAATTTTTATTGACACATTAGTGTCAAATAATTATTTCGAGGATAAGCGTACAGGCGCAAACGCGATAGGTGTTTCGATTCTCATTTGAGGAAATGAAAGATTTAATACCTTCATTTCGTCGCTTTGAGAACGTAGCAAATCGCGGAGTTGAGTTCCGCCACTCAACACGCAACACTTCCAGAATTCGACGGAAAATGGAGAACAGAAGTGTTCTAACATTATGTAAATAAATACCATATAATAAATTTACACACTTACATATATTATATAGTATAGTGAATATTTAAAATTATTTCATTTAATAAGGTTTTCGCAATTCTTACAAGCAGCTTGTCAGGACATGGTCAGGGGATGTTCCTACAAAAATATACACAGTGAGTATACGTTTTATTTATTTATGTTTAATAAATATAAATTTTAATATTTATATTTTTTTTATTATTTACTTATGTTATTTGTATTAAAATGTAAATGTAACTAAAACAGTTTCAATATGAGGTATTTAAAAATACATTGTATGTTTTAATATGAGCTTTAATAAAACATTATTCAAAATAAAATCATAGAAAAATTAAACAGACGTATTTTGTTACTATACTAATAATAAATAACAGACTATTTATATAATAATACAAGTTATTATTATTCTAACTTCTCTCGTATTATTTTCATCACTTGACTTTGATATTTCAGGTTCAGCGGCGCTACAAAAACGTATAATGGTGCTTCTAAGAAAAATTGAACACTGTGTGAATGGAGTTCAACCTGTCTGGGAGGAAACTTTTCGTTGTTGGTATGTATATTTGTTTCTTCCTACATTCGCCCATTCTATACAGTCATTCATTCATAAATACAGTACTAGTACTGTTGGGCTAATGTGACGTTGCTCTGAATTTAGGCTTTCTGAACTTATGCGCATTATTCACTCCAGAATGGAATAATCAAACGTAAGAAATTTTCTGAGGCCAGTTGTTGCGCAGGAGCACAAAGTGTGACTGTAAATGCGATTGGTTGTAGGTTCGATACCTACTCTGTTGTGTGCGGAATACAACGTGATGTCATTCACACATCAATCACATTAAATGCCATCCACAGCTACCTTAGGGCAGCTACAACTCTTGACCGTACTGTATAATCAATTTCACTTTATTTTGCTCTCTTCCCAGGGACTCAGTATGCAAACTCCTCCAAAAATACCCCAAAGGTGGTCCAGGAGCTGATGATGCACAGGAACCCCTACACCGTGTCGCTGCCAAGCGGAGAGTGTCCCATCATAGTAGCAGTGAACATGATATCGAGGTTTGTTATAAACCTTGTTTTTGCTAATAGTGTAAAGTTGAAGTTTGTTTGATTGAATGTGCTAATTTCAGGAACTACTGGCTGGTAAAAAATTATGTTGTATTGGATACTCCATTTATAGAGGTAGGCTATAGAGTACTTTCTGTAGAACTACAATTATGAAATTTGACAAGAACTTACAATAGAAAAGAAAAAATCCGACAAATTAAAATTTATAGATACATCAATCATGAAATTGGTACTGATCTACTACTACTATACTGGCGAGTCCGACTCGCACTTGGCCGGCTTTTTTAATAGATTAAAGAATATGTAATACTTTTATTTTTTACCAGATGCAAATACAAGAGTGGGCGAACATAACATCGTTTCTATGTGCGCTGGGCGGAGTATGCTTACAGAGGAGGCCGACGCCGGTGTGGTCACAAATGCATACTCATGGTGAGAATTTTATTTATATTTTTGTATATACATTTTGGCAGAAAGAATATAGTGTTTTGACACTATATTCTCCATTTTTGACCTCGTTTTCGATTTTTTTGGTTTTAGATACCCGCAAGTACAATGTCCTAGCGAATAGTTCTCAAGAAGTGCAGTATTGTCCTGTTACACAGTAAGTATATAAATATAATCAATATTATCATAAAAAATAATGTTTAATATTAGTAGACTTACCTAGAAATTAAGTAATTGAAATTTTACTTAAAAATGTTCAAACTTTACTGTCGATAACCACTCATTTTTTAGGTTTTAATCCTTCTGGGTCTATTCTGGGTCCCAATCGATTTCGCCTGACCGAAAACATTAAAACACATTATCATTCCTTTGAGTGGGGATCGAATTCACAGCCTTTGTAACTTTTTGTATTTTGTTTTAGCTTTTCGTATTATATTCTATAGCATTTCTCGATATATACATTATACAAAAGTATTTTTCCAATTGGAACCAGTAGTTCATGATATTAGCGCGTCTAACGAAATAAACTCCTCAGTTTTACAGCATTACTATAAAATTATAGATTATTGTCCTTTTTAATCTCCAACGAAAACAGATAGGTTTTATAAGTTTGACGTGCTTGTGTATGTGTTTATTTTTAATATAGATATTTTCTTATTTACAAGATTGTCAAAAGATTTATTTCATTTTCAGAGCTTTAGGTGTCTGGGGTTTTTAATTATATTAATAATTTCAGATTCATCGGTCAATTGCTAAGACTATTATTATACAGCCATGAAAGGTTCGGTTCTCAAATACAAAGTCACGTTAAAGAACTAGTGGGAAATGAGATGTCGCCAGCGCTATATCCTATTTTGTTTGACCAAATAAAGGCAATCGTTGATAAGTTCTTTGATCAACATCAACAGGTTTGTTTTTTTTTATTTTTTTGTATATTTTTTTTTGTGCTGATGTGAGTTTTATTTTTATTTTTTTAAGATAAATGAAATAAAAACAATTTTTATTATTACGATTTTTATACGGTTTTTACACTATATCTCACATAGAGCAGGGCAGGTAGAGGGGACCCGGGAATCTAGTGTTAGGACACTCCATTCTCATAATTCTGGAAATTGGCACTGGCTGAATTCAGCGCCGCTCTTTGCCTTGTTACCAAAGCGAAGACATTAAAATATTAAATATTTCATGTGGCGATCGAACTCACAACCGACACGTTTACAGTCGCATGCCTGTGCCCCTGCGCTACGACGGCCGCTAAAAATAGATTATATAATTTTGAAATGTAGCCTAATATATAATATAGATTATATTTTAAATATTTTCCTTAATATTATTTTTCAAACAGGTAATGCTAACAGACATAAATACGCAGTTTGTGGAACACACAATATTCATAATGAAGAGTATATTAGATAACAAGAAATGTGATCAACCGTGCGAGCATCTCAGTACTACTTCCATTGAGGGACTCATGCTGGCTATAGTTAGGTTAGTTTTTTTTATCGCTTCTTTAGGATTCCGTACCTCGAGAGAAAAAAACAGAACCCTTATAGGATTACTTTATTCGTCATCCGTCTGTCTCTATGTCTATAGAGTATGTCTATCAAGTCTGCCAAGATCCTTTATATCAAAATCGTGTGGATATGTCAAGCTGATTATCCACACGATTATATACTATATATTATAATTGTAATATCTAAGTTTATAGTCTCGTAGAGCAGAGAAATACAATGTTTATGCTACATCTTTGTTACATTGTTTGAGTAATCAAAATCGAATGGATACTCGTATACCCATAGGCGTACAATTGTAATAAAATTTAGCATTACACTATATCCTGCTTATATCATATGGATCCTTACACACACACACACACATCATTCTCCATACGACGCCTAATGTTCGAGATACAGCATGTTGAGTGGTGGAACTCAACGCCACACTTTGTCTTGTTACCATAATGTTGCTGACGCTGTTTCGCTCTCAATTATTGTAACAGTGTTTTAAATTATTACAAATAAATATTTAGTATTTTTTCTGTTTTTTAGATATGTGCGGCACTTGGACATGACGGTGTTATCAGTTCAAATAAAGACCAAGCTCTGCCAAGTTGTGGACGCCATGATGAGACGACGAGATGATCTTGCTTTTAGACAAGTAATTTGTGATTTTTGTATTATTCGTAGAAAATACAGATTGGTTATACATTAATTTATTATTATACTCTGCTACGTATAAACTATAATTATATATATGTTAGTCATATAGTCTTATATTTAAGGCACTTAAACACTTTACTGTTCTTCTTTGCTTTTATTCCTTTATCACCACAGGAAATGAAATTCCGCAACAAAATGGTAGAATACGTAACAGATTGGGTGTTAGGGACGTCTCATCAAATAGCGCCACCTCTCAGAGCCGACGCGTCTTCTATTACTAGGTAAATATGTTACAAATTTACAGTACGGTCAACGAGTCGTGGCGGTCAACACGTCCAAACAATAGCCAAGAGTTCGGAAAGCGTAACTTCACGGGCGGCCATGACACATCGACCGTACTGCGTATTTATCTATATATGAAATTGTATAGTAGTTTATTATATTTTTTAATTAGGAAAAAAAATGTTATGTTGTGTGCTAGATTAAGTAAGATATAGTGAAGATATTGTTGTGAATCACTCAAAGCAGTTTATAATTGATGATACAATATTAAAGATTTTTGATATTCATATTTCAAAGCATGTCTGTAATTCATAGATCATTTATTTAAAACTAGGTGTGTGTGTGTGTGTATGTATGAATGCATACAAAGTTGCGTATGTGTGTTGTGCGTGTCGTTGTACGTACACATGCCTTATGTGTTCGTATATATGTGTGTGTGTATGTGTGTGTAACACGGGGCAGGTGGTATGTGTCCAGGGAGCTGGACCAGGCGTGCATGGAGGCGGTAGCGGCGCTGCTGAAGGGCCTGCCGCTGCAACCCGAGGAGTCCGACCGCGGGGATCTCATGGAGGCCAAGAGCCAACTGTTCTTGAAGTGAGTATCTAGAAAAATAAAAATTATAAAAATGAATAAAAATTGTTATTGTAAGTTCTTATTGATAAAATATTAAAATAAATTATCGATAATTTTTACAAAAATATATATACATAGTTATAATGTAAAAAAAATATAATATGAATTATTTTGTCCTTCTAGCTTTACTCTGTCAAGACATAGCATTAGATTTCGATGTCAATTCTGTAGTCAATTAACAATGTATCTTATTTACATAGATATTAAAAAAACACATAAAATAGCGCAACTATTTCACTTAAATAAAACTTTAAAACCCTAATGAACATCCCACAGATATTTCACATTATTCATGAATCTCTTAAACGATTGTAACGAAGTGGAAATAACAGAAGGTCCTGGGAGATTAGAAACGTTAAGGAATGCAACAATACAAGCCATGTCAAATTTACTATCTGCTAATATTGATTCTGGATTGATGCATAGCATTGGTGAGTTAGTTATGTTTTCTATCTTCATTTTGTATCTCACATAAGGCAAAGTAGGCAAAGGGAATCTAGAACCTTTTTGTAATAAATTTAGTAGTAGAGATCACAAAACATTTAGGAGGCGGCCTTCTGATAAGATAATTTAACTTTAATTAACTTCACGCTATATCGCGCATATCATGGCAGGATAGACAAAAGGAACGTACTGTTAAGGCATTCCGTTTTCCACTTTCCGCTCAATTTTCGAGAGTGTATTGAGTGGCGGAATTCAATTATGATGATAACTCCCTTTTCTTACCAGATTGAGGAAATGAAAATAATAATAGCTTCTGCTCCACAATGACTCTTATACATTAACAAGATTTCAAATTCACTCTTTTTTCCAGATCTAGGCTACCACCGAGACCTCCAAACGCGTGCAGCCTTTATGGAGGTCTTAACTAAGATACTTCAACAAGGTACGGAGTTTGATACCCTGGCTGAAACAGTCTTAGCAGATCGCTTCGAGCAGTTGGTGCAATTAGTCACTATGATTTCTGATAAGGTATGTAAAATTCTTAATTAACTGAAATTTATTTGGGAAAAATACAATTCAAAACAAATTTTATATGAAAATAATCACTCTTTTTTAATAATAAAATTTTTATTTTTTTAATTTCACCCTGTTCTGGTTATTGACATTCAAGTCAACTTTGATTTACTTAGTTAATTTCGATTTAGTTGGATCATTTTTAGTTGAGATGATCATTCTATAATGCATGAGCATTATTGTTGTAATTATAATATAGCCACCATAATAAGATGGATAGAATATTATTGTACAGTCGCTCTAGTATCTAAAGTACACACTACAAGTTGCACTTGAGGCTTAAAGTGGGTATCAGAGTATCTCAACACTAGTGCCTCTCCTACGTAGCCCGCTACAGGATAAAAAACATGGAATAATAATAAAATAGGGGTAAATGGATAAAAATGGCACAACTACAACATTTTTTTTACTCTTATTTTTTTATATTAGGGTGAATTACCAATAGCAATGGCTTTAGCGAGTGTAGTGGGTTCAGCTCAAATGGACGAACTTGCTCGAGTGTTGGTGTCTCTGTTTGACGCTAAGCATTTACTAGCGCCTCTGTTATGGAATATATTTTATAGAGAAGTTGAAGTTTGCGCGGTAAGTGTTTAAAATATATCCAATTTTATTGTGATGTGTATTTTCAAAGTTTGTTTATTTCTTAAAAAGACTTAGGCTTTTCCTATTATTAGCTCTTTCTAGACTTTTCATAATATTTATTAGGATCTCGTTGCCTTCCAAAATTTGTTCGAGAATAGAAATAAACATTTATTCTGAATGAACAGCTTTTGGTTATCATTACTATAATTTTAAAAAATCTATTTATTGGTAATTACCACAGAATCTTAGAGATATTTTATTATATGTGTTTTCTATTATATATGTTATTTGTTTTGTTTTTTCCCTAATTCCAGGTGTCAGACTGCATGCAAACATTATTTCGTGGGAACTCCTTAGGTAGTAAAATAATGGCGTTTTGTTTCAAAATATACGGATACGGATATTTACAGAATTTATTAGAACCTCTAATAAGTGCTTTGCTGGATCAAGCCGAGAGTAATTCCAATTTGAGTTTTGAAGTTGATCCTGCTAGGTGAGTTGTGGGTTTTATTCCCGGTTAAAGCTAAATTTCGTGTCTTTAGATTTTTTGTTAAGGGAAAGAATATGTGTCTGGTTAGTAGGTTAGTGTTACGTTATCTAAATTGAGGTTGAACGGAACTTGTCTTATTTTGTATATTTTTAATAGTATATTCCTTAATTGACAAAAAATACAATTTTTAAGAGTTCTAATAAACCTATGAACATATTAACTACAATCTCATAGATTACGATATTAAGTTTTAATTATTAGACATTAGATACTAAGTTCTCTCTGCTTCCCCTGCTATATTTAAATATATATTATATTTTCAGACTGGACCCAAGTCAAGATATTATAATAAACCGTAATAATTTACGGGATCTTACTCGTGAAGTGTTCGAGCGTATAGTTAATTCTGCTGATCGATTCCCTTCTCAGCTTAGAAGCATGTGCCATTGTTTATATCAGGTATTTCTGCATTTTTTGTAATAACTAGGAGCATATTGTAATATTTTTTCATATCAAGTAAGAAACCGCACATATTTTAAAATGTATAGCATTTAAAAATAGCTGTGAACATCTGCTAGGTTAAAGTTTTCTACACATAATTGCAGCATTTTTTTTATGAGAAATCATAACTTTTTTTGTTTTAATTACAAAACTGATTCTTTGATCTTTATTTACAAAAATAAAACATACTATTATTATTATTTTATGCAGAGCGCAAATATCATAAATGAAATATATATTTTTTCTATATAAAATTATATATTTAGTGATAAAATTATAAATTTCATAGGTATTAAGCAAAAGGTTCGTCCAGTTCCCTCAAACGAGCGTCGGCGCGGTCGGTACTGTATTGTTCTTGCGATATATCAATCCGGCTATAGGTGAGTTAAATTATAATTTCATATATAAAATTTCTTTTTTGACTTACTTATTGGGATACTGGTTGTACGTGCGGTAGTTGTGGGTTCGATCCCCAGCTATTTTATTGACGTGTTAGACTAAGGGAGGCGTTAAGTTCCGTTGTCCATTGTGCATATACTAAACGGTCGGAGAAGAAAAAACATAAAAGATTATTTCTGGATTCTCGCTGACTTCACATTATACTAATTATAATTAACTTAGAACTTAACATAAAATAATCATAAACAACGTCTTTATAATTTTCGCCTGCTATTGCAACACAAGTTTTCTTGATATATGACGTTTTTTTTCTAAATTATTAAAACTATAATTCAATAAGTAAAATATATAATTTTATATACGAAATAAATAAATATTCATTATACTTTTTTCCCCAGTCTCCCCCCAAGAGATGGGCATTGTCAACCGTCCCATACCTCCCCACATAAAACGAGGATTAATGCTGATGTCGAAAATATTACAAAATATTGCAAATCACGTGGAATTCTCTAAAGAACAACATATGTTGCCATTTAACGACTTTCTGAGAGAGCATTTTGAAGCTGGACGCAAGTAAGTAGATTTTTTATTTTAAGTTTTTACTAAAAAACTGACTAAACTCGATTGTCATTCTCCAGTCAGATAAATTAATTATTTTAATTTCCCCATTTTTTAATTTCTGATAAGACAAAGTGTGGTGTTGAGTTCCGCTACTCAACACACAATGAAGAGAGAAATGGAGAATGGTGATTTTTTCTATTTCTTACAAAGTTATTTTTATTTTGTATTTATCGATGTTTTAACGTGATCCATAATAAAAAAATCGGAGAATACAGTCATTAATTATCGTATACGATAGTGTTATATTTTTTATATTATTTACTTATAATTAGTAAATACTATTCTATTTAACAATAAATTTTCTCCCATTTAAACCAGATTTTTCATAGAAATAGCGTCAGATTGTGAAACAGTGGATCAAACGTCACACAATCTGTCATTCATATCGGACGCCAATGTGGTAGCGTTACACCGTTTACTATGGAACCATCAAGAGAAAATAGGAGATTATTTGTCTTGCAGCAGAGACCATAAAGCGGTTGGGAGGCGGCCTTTTGATAAGGTAATTTAAGATATTTATAAAGTGTTTTTTCATGTGGTATGAAATTTGTGAGACGTGTGCGATGTCACTTCCCACGAGTGTTTATTAGATATATTCTCATATAACGGAGAACGGAATAGCGTTTCTTAGTATTAAATTTGTCCGTTCGACGGCATATAAAGGGGACGGAATAAAAAAAACGATCGTGGGATCGATCCCCACTCGAGGAAGTGAAATATTTATTTACGTTTATACTTCCATTTCTTTGCTCTGGTTTCGAGG